>DWLI01000373.1:0-22421 GCA_018249915.1 Cecropterus dorantes dorantes | reverse complement strand
AAACCGGAGTCCTTTGAACGCATTGCTCCATCGGGCTCCACCCATGTAAGCGGCTTGGGCTACCGCACCGTCTGATCTTTACGACGGTAAGTGACCACACATATCGCCATCATTAACGGGGTCACCTGACTAGATGGTGCTCGAGCGCCCGCTCGAACTCTTGGCGCCTGCAACCCCGGAAGCCTTCTTTTGCTCGCCTCTTGCAGCAGACGGGGGATGCCGTACCCATGCCAATCCTGAAACTACAGGGATGAGACCTTCTGACCTATCACCTCATGAATTTATATTAAAGTTGCCATTCCTGTCAGGCTGTTAAGGGGCTTGAGCACCCCCGATATGTATGGATATGTGTGCCATTTTTTTTTGCCCAACGAAGTGGGCATGGGTCTGCTAGTATAGTATAAAATTATATAATGCAACAAAATGATGGGGGTGATTACTGCGAAGTTTATTTTTTTCTTTTCAATTTTTATATCATTTTTTTAAATTTCATACATATATTGGGGATATATGAACGAAAACATGTAATCCGACATTATACGATGACGGCAATCTTGGATTTGAATTTTGTTTTTCCATGGTGAGTAGTATTCTCCAAATTAAGCCGATTCAATTGATACCCATGTTGGGTAGGTTGCAGAAAAATATGTTACCTTGTATTCTACACGTTAAGTCTCTTCATTTGATACCCATATAGGTTGGTTGTACGAAAATATATGTAATTTTCATTTTTCTGGTGGCGGCCATATTGTAATTATTATTTTTTGTGTGGAATGTGTTGTATATAGCGTCTATTATTGGGTGGGTTGTACAAAAATATGTAATCCGCTATTTTGTTGCGGCAGCCATTTTAGATTGACAACAATATTGATAACATATGTTTGCATTGTTATCAAAATTAAAGGTATGTTCAAACTTTCAACTCAATCGGACACTGAGAACTGGGTGGTAAATTCAATTTGCAAGATTTGACCTAAACATACGTACAAACACTGCAAATTTAATAAAAGCTTTGAAAAAATTATAAATGAACAAGAATATAATAAATATATTACAAGTATAGGACGATTTTCAAATTAATCACAAAATGTTAATTTATAAATTTAACTGACTGTTTACACAGTGTTTGCATACTTATGATAATTTTAGGAATCAGAAGTGAAATTAGACTAAAAAATAACATTTATTGGCAAGGAATATTGTAACGTAGTAAATTTTGGCTTTTAGTTGTGTAGGTAATTTTGCGACTAGTAACGCCATCTGTTGGGCCACGGCGATTTAATTACCGTGGACCGATGACATTTTAATTTGACTTGTCACCGTGGCGCCAATGTTTTTTTTAACATAAATTAATAAATTATATAAATATCTTTATTTATATAATGTCAATTGTTCATGATTTATTCGTTAAAATGTCAAATATAAATAAATATTAAATAATCTTTTGAGCAGAAAACAATGTTGGAGGTAGTTTAATAATCGTGAGTGATTTTTATCTGTGTCAGAGGTTAGTGATCTCGGTGATCGTTATTTGAGTTCTTTTCGATTCTGGAGGCCGACCAGTGAAGACGAAGGTTGCGTTAAGATCGTTGATCCCTTGTAAAGGGTCAAGGGCATGTGGTGACCCGGTGAAGCCGATCGCGGTTCCTGACTATTCCTGAGGGATGGTGTGACCTCGGATAAAGGGAATGTAATATTCTTGACACCCGGCAACGGTTCAATGGGGATTGCGGCTGATCCAAAGTACCTCCTGTGTGGTACGGACCTCGGCTTGGGTCAGGAGGGGGTTCCTCTTGTCGAAGGGCGATATCTGTCGTGATCTTATAACCAGGGTAGTCTAAGATGTGTCTGGGGTGTCTGTGTGCTCTACACATGCATCCTTGTCAGGGATATAAATAGCTGCATTCACAACAAGCTGATTGGTCTGCAACTTTATCAAAGTAGCTTTTAGAAAGCTGCTTCATGTATTGAGGCATGGTGGGCAGCTCAAGGTCTTTATGAGGGTCCATATTGCGCACGTACCAGGGGCAGCCCGTGGCCATGCGCAAGAATCTATTGTGGTTTGTACAACAGCTGCGTCTCCCTTTTTATAGTAGAACATGACACTAACAATAATGTAAATCATGCTGAAAGACACGGAGCCGAGGCCGTAAAAGTATTTAAAATAAAGATAATTTCGCATTTCCGCCCACCGTTTTCCTGTCGCGTACCATCCAATTGAAGTTTAACCTCACATGATCATAGAAGTTTCAATTTAAAAATGGAAAAGTTTTTGTAACGATTGCATTGTGAATATACCTCACATAGTTACATGTATTTTATTAACCAGGATACTTGACGTAAAGCATTCTTAAATAAACGGGTGCTTGAGTCGAGAGAAATATATTTAGGCTACTTTATTATTTTAATTCTAAGAGGTGTATTATTTATATTCTTCTACGTGTACTGTGTGGGCGCGTGTGTGTAAGTTTAAGCTTAAAGCTTCTTTATTATTTTAATTGTAAATTTGTACTTAAGTGAAGTTCAAAGGAAAAATAAAACAAATACGTCACATACTCTTTAAGAGTTTTTATTTTTCTATTTCGTTCTTGGAACTGGGATAACATCCGTCACTGCATTCAAACGCACCATTATTTTAATATTTATATTTTAAAAGAATAATTATTTCGAAGCATATTTTCTCTAAAATATTTTGCATTAAATTTGCAATTTTATAAATTTTCAGAATAGGTACAGTAGTAGTGATCAAAAAGTATCGGCTAGGTGCGGTGCGCGACGCCCGCAGCGACCACGCAGCGAGCTCGAGCGGCCACCGCGCGGCCAATGCGCTGCGACGAATAAGCTCTAGTTTTAAATGGCATCGCAAACATCTCATCCACGCTGTCTTCGTTTGTTATATTTAATATAAATTTTAAAAGAATTAGTCACATTGGTCGAAATTGGACCACATTTTTTGGATACTACCTTCGAATCGTTACCACGTATTTTGTGCCATAAGGGCATTTATATTGATGAATTTATGTTATAATCTTTATGTCATCATACATACTATCGAAACTCAAGTTAACATTACAATAGAACGAAAATGGTGCTAGAAAGTTAAATTCTGCATATATAGTATAGACTGGCAGGTAACAGCAGCAGTTGCAGAACATTAGTTGCAAGCCTAACAAACATATTGATTGGTACCAGTATACCCGCAGCGCGTGCAGCGCCGGCGTCGCGCACCCTGAGCGCACACATACAACGGAACGCTACACGTCCCGCACGCACGCACAACTTCCATCGAATCTCTAACATAGTGATATATCTTAATTAACTTGTACTTTATTTACCTACAAATAAATAAACAGAACTTAAAATACTAAACTATCACGATTTGTTACTTTTACAACAAAGTCAAGTCGTTAAGTATCAACACGTAAGTGAATAATTAAATTAAAGTAAATAAGTAATTCCATAGCGCTAAGTACGTAGAATTATTATCCATACAATCTAAAATCACAACAAGAGCGAGGGACGATTCGACGTCCACTCTGAAACCAGTATAGTTGATTACAAAAATAACGCTATGCGAAACAAAGTAGTCGATCGAGCTCGCCCGCCCGCGCGGCGCCGAGCCGACGACCTACTGTAATACTGATGGCGCCACCGCCGACCGATCACAGCTGCACAGCCATAGGCCTCTCCACACTCTCCACACCTCCCCTCCTCTCCACTCTCCCCCTGCTTAACTTATTCGTAAACTTTATGAAAATATACGAGTCTCTATGCAGGAGTTTAACATCGACGCCGAAGCGCCGATCGGTACGGAACCACATTAGGAAACATAACTCATTCACACGTCCATATCTTCAGGTATCGTCGCCTATATAATGCTCGTTATACAATATCAGTGTGTTATCACACCGTTCGTCAAACATGCGAGCGCAATCCGTATGCAACGCGAAGGAGAGCGCTCGGGCAGTCAGTCGGGCATTCGGCACTCTTGACTCGGCGCTCAGGCGAGCTCCGGCGGCGGCTTGCCGGGCCCCACGCGCTCGTCGGCGGCCAGCAAGCGGTCCAGCTCGTCGTCCTCGTAGAACACGACGAAGTGCTCGGGCTTGGCCACCGCTTCGAATATGGAGCACACGGAGGGCTTCACGTTGTAGAAGTAGAGCGGCTGCAGGCGCGCGTGGAAATCGGCAGTGAGCTGCTCGATGCTCTTGGCGGCGGTGTAGTCGGCGCTGTAGATGTGCGTGCACTCGATCACCACGGGCACGGAGCTGCTGGCGGCGCACTTGGTCACCAGCCGCCGCACGTAGTCCACCGACGGGAACATCAGGCAACGGTCCGGCGTTATCATCAGGTACTCCACGCCCAGCTCCGTCTGTAATCAATGTTTTTCCTTAAAATAAATTATGGACTCAGATGTATTTCAAGAACAGGATAACAAATTTCTGATTAGTATACTTCTGTTATAAGTAGATATTTATGTAGAATATATTGTATTATTCCAATTCTGTCATCCGATGAGTGACAAATCAAACTGCAGCGCTGCCCATGGACACATACATAGAGCTCGATAGGAGATATGGCTTCTGCTTAAAACTGATCTTTAAGGTGTTGCCGCAGCTCAGGACTAAAACGGTCGCCTCAAGTAAGTCATCCAGCATCAACACTCTTACACCGAAACGTAAAAAATGCTTTACAATAAATATGATGTGGCGGCGGTACCTCCTCGGTCAAACATTACTGGTTCTTCTCATATTTTTCGCGATGTATTTCATTTCATTTTACTTTCGGATTACCATATGTTACGTAAGTAACAAAAATAATGCAGCCCACTTGATGTAAAAAGTTCCTATTATCTTTATCCTAATTTATTGTGCAATTACATAGTAGGTGACTATTATTATCATACTCACTTTAAGCATCTCCACAGAAAATTTAGGACGTGCCGCATGATAAAGTATGAATATTATATTGACCACCACTCCGGTCAGGATTCCCAGCTCGATGGGGAGCGTGAGGCAAAGAATGAACGTGCCCACGCCCGGGATCAGGTCTAATTCTGAAAGACAATCAAAATTTAAATATTAATCATATTCTAATATTTCGTTTACGTTCGTAATGCCGTGTGTTTTAGTGACTTATTACGTGTAAAAAAGGAGTCTTACTCTTAGCGCGCCACATAGGTTTGATGACATCATATTCCACCATAAACAAAATAGCCGATATGATAACTGCCGCTAACGCCGCTTTCGGGATAAACTCAAAATATTGTGTGAAAAATTGAAGCGCCAGAATAACCATTAAACCTGAAATAAAAGAAAAAACATTAAAACATCAAACGTATCATGACAATCTAAATGTAACACCTTAAAATATCACTAGGTCAACGGGAGACATTTATAATCAGGGAGTTGCACAACTCACCGGTATAGAGGCCGTTGAGGGTGGTCTTGACGCCGGAGCCGTTGGACACGACGGACCGCGCGAGCGAGCCGCCGCCCGGGTACGCCTGCATGAAGGAGTTGCCCACACTGGCCACGCCCAGCGCGATCATCTCCTGCGTGGCGTCGATGGTGCGGCCGTCGGAGAACGCCTTGCAGATGGCGATGTCCTCGAGCAGCACGATGAGCGGGATGACCAGCAGCCCCGAGCCCAGTTCCGACACCATCTCCAGGAAGTTCGCCGTGGAGTTGTCGGCGCGCACGTAGCTGAAGGGCGGCAGTTGCGGCACCGGCACGCCCGACGGTATGGCACCTGCACGTCATCGCAGTATCGCATATTACGACAATGTTACGGCGAAACTTATGTCTCACTACTCGATGCATGATCGGCGAAGTGCAAGCTTTCCATGATAATGACAAAAAGTACTGGAAGACCAAAATTAAAAGATGCGATGCGGATGTAGACGTGACAAAATGGCGCCTGAGGTGCAAGGCAATATCTAATTAAATGAGCTTTATGTTATTGATGCACGAAATCGAATCGTGTCACGTTTGCTACTAACCCTCTCGATACATTCCCACATTCTTAGCTGACGAATGCATAAGAAAATACAAAATGTTAGTCAATTAATCATTTTAAATCTCTATAAGTTAAAGTAATATACGTTAATTATATAAGTTTTGCAATTTACATACAATATCTGTACACGTATTAATTTCAATAATCGAATATTTATTCCACCCTTTGGGTACTTGCGCTCCACAAGCATTTGTAAACTCGTGTTATTGTCGTGAGTTTGAAGTAGGGTGTAGTTGTGTACGAACCCATGAGGCGCACGGGCGCGGCGCCGTGCGTGGCCACGAACCAGTAGCCTAGCGCGCCGGTGGCCACCACCACGATGGCGTTGCGGCACGTGCCCAGCAGCCACATGCAGCGCGTCAGCACCTTCTGCCGCGTGCTCGGACCCTCTTCCGATTTCTCGCCAAGTTTTATCATTCCAATTTTCTGAAATATTATATATACATTTAAGTAAATACATATGCATATAGGTCATACAGGAGAAAAGTTATGAGAATATATGCACACTAAAACTTGTAATATTATTATTTACTTGTTATATTATTATTAGACTTATATCTTGTTAACAATATTTAAAATGGAGCAAAAAAATAGCATTCATGCATTTACATTGATAAATAAATCATAAAGAAAATTTGTAACAAGAACTGAAAGAACACAATTTAATATTAAAATATTAAATAATAAAGGGCTAAAATAGTGAAAACGAAAAGGCACATCTATTACGATAACTCAAAGGTAAGTAGATACAATTCGACCAAGCTAACCAGACGAACGGGAGGAATGCGGTCTCCCTTCCTGGTCCCGCCTCATGCCCCGCTCTCGTACTAGTACTGTCCGCGCCTAAACTACCTAATCTGTTATAATTTAAGATAATAAAATAAATAAGCAAATATTAATTTGTTGTACTCATTAGTTTTTGTTACAATGATAACCAGAATAAGTAAAAAAACCGTTGTTTAACTATTATTATTTAAATTTCATTAAAGTCAACATTTCACAAAAAATCATTGCGAGTGACGTCACGTTTGATATTCGTCTAATTAGCTTGGTCGGCTTGTAGAAATTATTCCCTATTTTTATAGGATACTGTGGCAGTAATTAAATTTTTAATAAAATAATTGTTTACTAAAACAACACCAGAATTTAAATACCAGACACACTCTGTAAGTTGAATGGGTAAGATTATGATGATATATTCTCACCCTCATGCATAGCAGCAGTGCAATGCAGATGAAGCCGAGCACGGGGTCCCAGAGCGAGGCGGTGTGCAAGTTGCGGAAAACGGAGATCCACTGCTGCAGGAACGTGGTGCCGGTCACTTTGATGGCGAACAGGTCCTTGACTTGCGAGGTGGCGATCATGAGTGCCACGGCCGAGGTGAAGCCGGAGGACACGGGGCCAGACACGAAGTTTATGAGGAAACCGAGTCCGAGCACGCCCATGAGCAGCTCCACCAGCCCCGTGAGGAAGTTGAGCAAGATGGCCTTTTCGACCACGCCACCCGCCACCTGGTACGTGAGTAGCGAGGCGATGGCGGTGGGTCCAGCGGGGACGGCGCGGCAGCCGCCCAGCACGATGTAGATGAAGCAGCCCAGGAACGAGCCGTACAAGCCGTGCTGTGGCGGCAGGCCCGCGATGTTGGAATAGGCCAGCGACTGCGGAATCACCGTCAGGCCCACGGTGATACCGGCGATCAAGTCGCCTACGGCTTTATCTGCGTTGTATCTGTTAAATAAGGATAACGGCAGTCTTAAGTGGTAGAACAAAAACTGATTACTTTAACAATTTATTTTAACGTATTTTAACAAAGACGACGTATCTAAAAGAAAAATATAAACTAGACTGTTTACGGGCCATTAACAAGTATTGATTAATAAAGATATACGCTGTATTGCGACTCCACACTTATCTGTTGATGTACAGTTCGACAAACGTATCGTATGCAACGAAGAGTTCTAGTTTAAACAAAAACATCTAGGTCGATCGGACCTCAAGAAGACTGATGTCCATACAAAAGTCAAAGAGTAGTTGGACTAATTATTATTTACCATCCGGTGAACTCCATGCGCTTGTTACTACTATTGTTTTACAAGAAAAGATAATAATAGTAGGTTAATCAATCGTATAGTGTAGGTGAAGGTGGTGTACTGTAGGTGAAGTACTCACTGCGGCAGCCAGGCGGTGATGGGCACGCGCTTGTGCAGCGTCTTGCGGTTGCAGCGGCGGCGCAGCGCCGCGCGCCAGCCCTCGCGAGCGCCGCCCTCCGAGACTGCCGACAACACGCATACGGAATTACTACACATGCATCACATCCTCGCCGACCGAACCCTCGATATCACACTACTAAGTAACATACAAAGGAAGCTACCTATCGACAGTATCGTACTTCGATTGGATTTTAATGTTACATCTGTCACTATACATCGCTTTTCGTAATTTAGCTTCCTGGCTAAGGAAAACTTTCCCATTTCTCTTTCTTAACAATCACTCCATAAACGGAAGAAACTTTTGGCTACCAACAATTCACGGCGAATTAACAACGGATAATATCTTTCTAAGCTCTGATCATATATCAACTAAATAGTATTTACATTGTGATTCGAAATCGCCACGTGAGGGTAGGTTGACGGTTGACACGTTAATTATTCAGATGCGGCGAGGGTAGCGACAGGTTCAAGGCGAGCGCGCGCGACCTTCGCGACGGCCCGCTACGATCACACGTAGTATCGGCACAAAATCGATTCCACGCCCGCTCTTTCGTTAGATGCAAATGCGAATCATCGCAGACTAATTTAAGTTAAGATCGTTAGTACTCACGGATGTAGTCGTTGCTAGCGTGCTTGTCATCTGGCTGCGGCAGCGAGCCGGACGACGCATTGTGTTTACGCCGCGGGATCATTCTGCTAATAAACACACTCAGTGTTAATACTCCAGCCATCATATGCATGACGAATCAATATTCCGCAAAGGGAAAATCTAAAATTTCACAACTATCATTCATTATATTATAGGTCTCTCTTGCGTTTTTCTTGTAATGACTAATCGGACAAGCATGCCAGTTGTGAAATGCGAATGTGAGCCGGGCGAAGATAATAATGTTTACGAGCATCGTCTAGATTACGTGTCGGGTGTTGACGACGGCGTGTGAGCGCAGAGCGTTGCTGCGGCTTGCTGCGGCTTGCTGCGGCCCGGCACCAGAGTTACAACGGGGGAGCCTAGCATCAACATGTTAACTTAATAACTAGAAATCAATAAAACATATATTTAATAGTACGTGTATAATATAACAAATTGTGTATATTAAAAAATTGTATTGCTGAGGCAATTATTTATTTAAAAATCCTCCTTATTCTGAACTAACTACAGTTGCGAATTAAATGAATTAGCATTTAATTCATTCCAACTGCGTCCTGTGACATGGTCATTGGTATTTTCAAAGAAGTAGAATTAAAGAACAAGTAAAAGAAATTATTATAAAATTAGTATTTATTATTATTATAAAAAGTGTCTTATATTTGTATATACGTTTGTTATGGCTTATTTACTAGCTTTATTTAATATGTAGTTTGTACATTAAATGATTTACAATAGACCTGCCATCCGTCGTTCGGGTTTCCCCGGAATCCTAGTTTGAAGGGTGTCCAGGAACCGGTCCATAAGGTTTTTTTTTTATAAATGAAACCCGACAACTTAACAACCTGACACAAATCAAAACAAGTTCTCTTAAATACCACACACACACACACACAATGGAGAGTTCTAGTAAAAAATATCAAGTTTAAATATAAGTCTTAAGCCTTCTTCTTCTTCTTCTAAAGACCCTGTCTTTGGCTTACGTGGAAGTGTCGGCATACATTTTTCATAGACGTAGCGGTATAAAATAACAAATATTTTTTGTCAAATATTTGTCAACCTATTGTTGTAAATGTAGTTATTAAGAGAGGGGTTTAGGCCATCATCTACTGTGCTTACAGCCTTGAAAGTACGAATGTGGTTTACTAATATTGTGTCAAATACAATAATATATTTTTCATCAAGCAGACGGAACTAGTTAACTGACGAAAATACTGGTGTCTAATCATCAGCCAATCGACGAGTTGCTCGGGACAATTCTAATGGGATGAATATTGGTTGGCATCATTGAGTGTCTTCGCCTCTTTCCAATGGAAAGCTCGCCGGTGCACCTAGACGCCGTAGTATTTATGAAGCGGTAATGACATTGACATTGCGCGCGGCCGCGGCCGCCGCTGCGGCAGATAACATCGAATCGCAAATAGATGCCGAGCACGCCGTCACGCCGAATATTCACTTAATATTTAATGACGAACTACCTACTTATGTCAAACAATCTCACAAACAAAACATACATTTTATCTGTCTGTATCAGTATAATTGAAGGCGAGTACGCAACATTATACGCAAGAGACGACACGAGCTCGCCCTTTGACTGACAAAGCTCGCAAAAATTTTGTACGTGTCGAATTTCGAACCGGCTTTGTTATTCCGTTTTTATAATTAAATGAACAAAGGACTTTAACGAAACAAAAGTAATAAAATTGAGATGTTATCGCTAATTACAAAATAAAATGTATTTTCTTTGTCCATCTATAGAAATAAATATGTTGTAATAAATAACGTACACTTCTTTACGACCTGCATGGATGTCAGATGAACTGTATCGATGAAACATATAGCTAAAAGTCATATATAATACAAAACTTGTAGCGTAGTTGCCAAAAACTGTTTGATTAACATCGTCATTATGTTCAAAAATGTTATCAGTCACGATTTACATTTTAGTGAACTATTCATTGTAGTGGTCTAGACGCCCAGCGATGGCATCTCGTTAATGATTAATTACAATTTTGTGATACACCTCATGAAACGTTTCGTTTTATTACTCAAAGCATTTGTAAACATAGATGTATGAGTGTGTATCCAATTTCATGCACTAAAATCATAAAACTTCTTTCCTAGTTTGAAAGACAATTTTATTAAACTCCGAAAAATAGATTTAAAACCGTCATAATTTCGGAGTAACACGTACAAAACTTAAATTGAAATGTTAAGAGTCGCATGGACCTGTAGGTATTTGAACGTGGATATACTTAAAAACATCCAAGGTTGGTAATTTGCAATTACATATATCTTAAACGGTATATGTTATCGTAAGTAGTTTATGCAAAACATATACGTTATTATACATTTCCCGACCAGAAATTCTAAAGGTTTCATTATAATTTCTTAAAATCTATCGCAAGTGCTGCTTTTAAAATTAAAGCAAAGTAAAGCATGAAATAAAGTGTTACAACCTTCTCTTTTGATGCTGAAATTTGTGTCGGCAATGGTCCGTCGTTAGTAATAGATTTCAGATAGGACGTTTACTGATTTGATCGGTGATAATAAAAAACCGAAAAGAAGAATTAGAACATGGCCTCAGAAAAGAATCATCGTCATCGTCGACCCATTATTGTCCCATTGCTGGGCACAGGTCTTCTCTCAGAATGACACAGTTTTGGGCCACAGTGCACCGCGCTGACCAAATGCGAATTGGTAGACATAACAAGCTTTTTTTAAGAAATCTCAGGTGTGGAGGTTTCCTTACAATGTTTTCCTTATCGGTAAAGCATTGATAATATAATTAATTTCTGATCCGCACATGCATTTAGAAAAAAACAATGGTGCGTGTCTGGGATTCGAAACTTGAACCCTCGACTGACACGCCGACTTCAAACCATTAGGCTATCACTGCTCAATTAGAATACTAGGATGTATTCAAAGACCGTTACGGTTGGTTGTGTAAAGTGCAACTCAGACCCGATATTCGCAAGGGCTATACCTAAATGTTTATGGACGGTGTACCAAGATGATGATGATAAAATGAGAAATTAAAATACCTACAATTTTAACTAATTTTAAGTATAAGATGCAACGCGATGTGCTACGAAAAGAAATCGGCACTGAGGTTCGAAGCGGGTGACTGACGCCGACACACACTAATCTCGCTGGACCGCCAGTCCTGGACTCACTGGAGACGGTGACCACTGATCACGTTGCGAGCCGTCGCAGCTGTTGCCCTGCCCGGTGATACGTGGACGAGCGCTACGGCCTCGTCGCACTCGTTTGCACTGTAGCTTGAGATCAACTGGCGCACGTTGTTGACGCGATAATTAGCACTTAGCATATACGATGCATCGGGGCGCTTTGAGACGTACATACGCTTACGGATATGGTAAACGAACTACCATTAATACTGTGACAACGACGAATATAAAACTGAATAAAAAGGGGAATGCTTCAGCTGACCTTTTTCGCCTATTAAAATGAATCATGCATAAGTAGCGCGAATTTTTTAAGTTGAATTTATATTGGCTTTTCGTCAGGTCTATAAATAATTTATTATTAGACACTGGAAATTTGATTTATTTTGAATATAACAAAAACATTTTATATTGAGACTGAACAAAAGTACAAAAACAATTAAATGACTCAAAGTCGCAAAATAGTTTTTTTTTTCTTTACATTTAGGTATAGTACGAATATTCTAAAAAGGCCAAACAGAGCTCTAAAACACTTTCATCCTCTCTGCATATATTTTTTACTTTATTTTCTTACTTTATCGAGTCATGAGATTTTCTAGTTAATTTTATTACACAGCGACCTACCTCCCGGGATATCGTGCTCTTTCCTCACAGGAAATACGCACTAAAATATTATCCGCAGCTATTAATAACATTATTGACATATATTTGTACATATTATATTAATCCGTGTACTTTAGGATTTTTATGTACAGTACAGAACTGGTCACTTCTACCAATATAAGTCTCACGTTCCTCGACGGAGCCAGTTGATCATGAAATTGAGACTGAGCGACCATCGGCACCGGCCCGGCGTCGATCCCGCACATGACACACATCACAGAAGCCGAAGCCGAGCTTGCGCCCGTCGCTCACCTGATCGCGTACACCGCACCTGTCTCGGAACAGGAGTCGTGGGGATGGTTCACTCACTGGTTGCGGCGGTCGGGGTGCCTGTGTCAGGTGCACATGGGGCGCGGCGCGGCGCGGGGCGGCGGCGGCGGCGGCGTGTTGGGGCTGGAGCGAGGCTCGGCGGCGGAGGCGGCCGTGGCGGCGGGTGTCGCGGGCTGGAGCGGTGCGGGAGGGGCGGCGGAGCGTGCGGCCGCCGAGGAGGTCCGAGCGCGACTGATGGCCGGCCGGGCGGCGCGCTGGCGGAGTGCGCTGCGCTCGCGAGATCGCCGAGATGCGCCTCGGAGGCTGCGCGCCCGCCCGCGCACCCCTCCCGCCCGCCGGAAGCGGCAGCCACCCCGCTCCTGGGGGTTGCATTGACGTACATCCTCTCAAATGCCTAAGTGCTATTGAATTAGCTACGAGATGACATTAGCTTTTGTTGGAAACTGTATTAACAAAATATAAGTTGATGCATTTAATTTTATATGGAAATTATTTTATTAAGATTGTATTTAAAAAAGTCTGTTCGGTAATTTAGGAAGTAGATAAACAAATCAGTCAAGAAAACATTCACAGCTGTATGCCTAGTAATATGGTATCTGTGAATAATCGAATAATAAAATAGAAAAATATCGTAATGTGCTTTTTATATATATGATGAGGTAGGTATACAAATTATATGTATGAAGGTGGCATGGATACACAAAAACTATTTCGTATTACAATTCAGTGATTATAAATTACAGGTATCCTACGCATATACAGTATAATGCATAATAAAACCAGTTTGTAACATTTTTGTCCGTTTGTAACTTTATGTGAAACACAAGATGGACTGTAAATAAGTAATACATGGAAACATAGAGTTCTCAGGACAGCGCTCTCAAGATATCTCAAGATAACGTCATATCGTTATATGTGACTATTTCAAAGCTCGTTTCTTATTCGGCAAATTATTTTTTTTTATTTAATGCGATATACCGTTTCTATGAGTATCAGGTAGGAGCTACTAAGGTACAAAAAATATGGGCCTCAAAAGGTAAAACAGATTAACAGATCCAATTGACGGAGTACGTAAACCTATTTTATGTATGACCCCCCAAAATATACAAAAGGGCAAACTATTTGGATAACCGGATTGCAAAGATAAAGCAAACTATGCATGTACAAGAGCGGGCAGCGCCTCGCAGTTTCAGTTTCATGGCACGAGCTATTGTCGTTGTCGAGCTCATTAGCAATTGCCTTAAATAAGCAATTGGCTTCTGATCAAAGTCAACCTGATGTATGCGAGTGGTATGTAAACAATAGATTTCTACACAGAAAGCATAGATGAATGATGAAAGGATGACATGAATTTATTATGATATACGTATATTTTTTAATAGGTATTTAATTGTATTTTATTTTAATTGTATATTTATATTATTGTTCAATGTAGATTTTGTAATACTAACATAGCCTGTAATAAGTGGGTAATAACTAACAAAATATTCTTATTATTATCATTCTTATTATATGGACATAGTCTGATTCAAATGAATAAATAAGATAAACGTTTTTTTTTCTCTCTTTCGATTAGGAAAATATTTATTAAGAATACATGGCAGGTCTAAGAGATACTCGTACCTACTTACTTAATAAGTATTTTGAGAAATTCAGAGAATATTGAGAAATTGAAATTATGTTCCCTCATAAAACACCCACCCGGTTATTAGTCAAAGTATGTCTAACAAAATGCAAGTGTAATATAGTTCAGCTTTAAAACATATGGAGTATCGGAGTCCATTCCTGCTGTGCCAGCACAACGCAGAATTGCATTGCAAAGGCTGATAACATACACACTCGTCATTACTACGAATACTCTGAAATACAGTAAGTACATTACTCATTAGTATTTTAGTTATTATTATTGTTAGTGCATCAAAACGTAGCAATTATAAATACAATTATGTAAAATTGTCTGTCTGTAGCCATTATGTTAATTGACTGTTATTTTAAGAAATCATAAATATATTTTTATTGTGTTTGTATTTAGAAGTTCAAAGATAACTTATTTCGTCGGTAAAAATAAATTTGAGATCGAATTATTTTTAAAGTATGTACGAGTATGTGTAGGTATGATAGAAGTTAAAGACCGATATATCGCTAACTCCAGCGACCAGTTTCAACGTCTAATTACGCTGTAATTTCGCAAGTCATCTACGTTCGATGACATTACTTTAATATTATGATAATTAATCAATCCAAAAAAATACAGGTAGAGAAACCTGACACTTGGTTATTATTAGATCTTCTCGTAAGATTATAAATCTGAATAAAATATCGCTCCCATTTTTTTCTAGATGCGATATGACCGTTCGCTGCAATAATAACTGTACCATATTATGTATACAACAAAAATTGCAATTTAAAAAAGTAATTTGATAATTTTATTTGTTTAGTAATAAATAGTGTAATAAAGAGTGTGAGTGAACTGTCATGTCATTGTCAACACGCTGCGCAAATAAAAATCCTGTACGCGGTATAAAAGAGTGAATAACAAGAGAAACAGTGTTAAACCTTTTTATAAACATTTTTTATAAACATTGAAAGTTTAACTCGATAAAATTAATAGTGTAAATAGTAAAATTTTCGACTTTTAAGTGTAGTGATACGGTTGTTACTTTTTGCCGCCTACCTACATTACAAAAAAAAACTGGCCTTGTTAAGAATATTAGTGAACATCAAAACGCGTAAGCGACACAGTTTCCACGGCGCTTAAGACATTGTGGACGGCAATCGCAATTCGCCCGGTCATTTATTAGTGTGCCGATTGGAATCAGATTATACCAAAGACGAGTCTTAAGTTAAGGTTATAGCGGGGACCTTTATTAGTGTGCCAGTAATTAATATATCATTATTTTAACTAAAATTTAATATTATTATTTTTTAACTAAAATGTCAAAATGCGCGGCTTGTCTCAACTCCATTAAACAAAATGAGTTAATGACATGCAAAAAGTGTGCTTTGACTTACCACCACCTCTGTCTCAGAATTAACGAGGCGACATATAAGAGCTTAACTAAGAGCCGTAGAGAAAATTTTGAATGTCCTAAATGTCTGAAAGACGTCAAAAAGGGAAATAACCTTAATACTCCAGTTCGGACATCATCGTTTAATTTGGAAGTTAGACAGGAGGCGCTCAATACGTCATCACAAGATTGGGTATCCCAACGCTCTCGTTCTAAAGTAGCGGTATCTCCAGTACTACAAGTTGAGAGTGAACATCATAACCTGGCCAAAGAAGACCTGCGCGATGTCATTCAGTCTGAATTACGTAGTATTTTGTCAACCGAAATTAAAATCTTGATTCAGGAGTGTCTCAAAGCTGATATAGAACCACTAAAGTCAGAACTCTCTGAGGCACGGAAAGAATTGAGTTATTTAAAAAACTCATTAGAAGATCTTAAAGTACAATACATTGCATATAAAAACGAAGTCACAGGAAGAATACAAGAATTGGAAGAAAGATTGAACAAGGACATACCGAATGTAATAGCGAGCTCTAAAGAGTTGGCTAATAGAATTGATCAATTAGAACAATATTCCAGAGCAAACAATATTGAGATCCAGTGCCTACCCGAAAACCGCACTGAAAATTTGGTCAGCACTGTCATGCGACTGACTCGCGCCGTGTCATGTGAATTAAAAGAAGAGGATATATTAATGTGCAAGAGAGTAGCTAAAGCAAATCAGAAAAGCCCACGACCGCGATCCATAGTTGTAAAATTAAAAAGTCAGATTGTACGTGATTCATTTTTAGCAGCCGTTATCAAGTTTAATAGATCTCATCAACACGATAAATTGAATTGTAGTCATATAGGTATTAACAGTAAAAGCCCAATATACATATCGGAACATTTGTCACCTCACTACAAAGAACTTCACAGGCACACTAGAATAAAAGCGAAGGAAAGAGCATACAAATTTGTGTGGGTGAGAGCTGGGCGAATATTTGTCAGAAAATCAGAGACGGCTCCAGCTATACTCATCAAAAATTTCGACTCATTGTCTAAATTATAATTTTGAGTTTTTATTATTATTATTTTTTTTTTTTCACATTTACTTTATTTTTAATTGTATTTCACTATTCTAGGTGGATTTAGGGCGTAATTGTGTTACTTTCTTATTATTCTTGTTATTTTTATTATGTCTTGTGTTAACTTGTATTATCAGAATACTAGAGGTCTTAATACCAAACTTTCTGAATTCAGCTTAAATGTACAGTTAAATAATCACGATGTCATAGTCGTTACAGAGACTTGGTTGCAGGATAATGTGAAGGACGGGGAACTATTTGATGAAAATTATGTAGTTTATAGACGAGATCGAAATCTTAACAGGCCATTATCAAAAAAGACTGGAGGCGGAGTGATGATAGCAGTTAATAAACGAATTAACTCATATAGAGTAATGAAACACGAAGGTGATAATGAAGACCTATGGGTAATATTAAAGATTAAAAAAGATAATGTGACTATTGAACTTTGTATTTGCGCAGTTTATTTTCCACCCCCCGTCAAAAGTGTCGATATGGAACAATTTCTTGAACGAGCTAGCATCAATTTGAGTAATTATAAAGAAACACTAGTAATTGGCGATTTTAACATACCAAGTCTAAAGTGGTCGAGCGTAACTACCGAAAAGTCGTTATTCTTGGATCGCTCTTCTTGTCCCTACTATAATATTATATCAGAGTTCATGGCAATTAATAATCTTAAGCAAATTAATAACGTCGAGAACTGTAATTCCAAAATATTGGATTTGATATTTACAACAACGTCTACAAAGGGACTGCATAAAAGCATTGATTCTTTATGTGCTGTTGATCCATACCATCCTCCTTTAGAAATAACACTTAATCTCAAGTCTCATAATTCACTTCCTGCTAATAATGCACCTAGGCCTAACTTTTTTAAAGCAGACTATAATTATATTATAAAAATACTGGATAAAATCAACTGGTTGGACAAACTAAGTAACTGTAACAATGTGGATGAAATGCTTACAAAATTTTATTCCATATTGCAAACTATAATTAAAGACCATATACCTTTATACAAAAAGAACAATGCAAAATACCCACATTGGTTCACCAAAGATTTAATAAGACTTCAAAATGAGAGATATAAATTGAGGCTACGATATAAAAAATATAAAAATCCATTGGATGAGGTCGTTCTTGAAACATTAACTAAAAGAACCTTAAAGCGTCAACACCAATGTTATAGGGAATATACAAATAAGATTGAAGATTGTATTGCAAGAAATCCCAAATACTTTTGGTCTTATATTAAGCAGAAACGTAGTAATAAATGCGATATTCCATGTAATATGCATTTAGATGATGAAATAGCTTCTAATTGTGATAAAATTTGCGAACTATTTAAAAAAAACTTTAAGTCGGCTTATAAACTTAAAAACATGACGACCGATCTACCTAACATCCAACTATCGTTAGTAGACCATGCTGCCATTAGTAATTATTTAAATCATATTACTGTCACGGAATCTGAAGTAACCATGAAGTTAAAAAAACTGGACACAACCAAGGGACCTGGCCCAGATGGCATCCCGTCTATATTTGTACAACAATGTGCTAAACAACTAGCTTTACCATTAACCATCATCTATAATAAATCCTTATCCTCTGGGCAATTCCCTGCAATTTGGAAGGAAGCTAAAATCGTGCCGATCTTTAAGACCGGATCTAAAAGGGACATAAAAAACTATAGACCAATATCTATACTATCCATATTTGGCAAAGTATTTGAAACCCTTATACTTCCCTGGTTAACATATAGCGTTAAAAACTTAATAACGGATAGGCAGCATGGTTTTATGAACGGTAGATCAAGTAATACAAACCTAATAACTTTTGTTGACAAAGTGATAGGTCTTGTTGACCGCCGAATTCAAGTTGATGCAATATACGCTGATCTGTCTAAAGCGTTTGATTCTGTTGATCACCTAATTTTAATAAAAAAGTTGTCAGGTATCGGCATTGGAGGTTCCCTGTTAGATTGGTTTTATAGTTACGTATCGAATCGTAAATCTTACGTTGTAGTTAATGGTTCGAAATCCAGCACCTTTAATAACTCTTCAGGCGTTCCACAGGGGTCGCACTTAGGCCCAATCCTATTTACAATATTTATTAACAATATTACTACCTGTTTCCATAATTCTGACGTTTATTTGTTCGCGGATGATGTGAAAATTATTAAACCTATACGATCTATAACAGATCAGGTCCTCCTGCAGGATGACCTTGACAGATTGCTACTCTGGTGCAATGAAAATAATATGAATGTTAATATAAAGAAATGCTTTCATCTAACCTTTACTCGTAATGTAAATACTATATCGACGAAGTATGAAATAAACACAACAAAACTTAACAAAGTTTCATGCATACGCGATTTAGGTGTTACTTTGGATAGTAAGCTGAATTTCAAAGAACATATTTCAGATATTGTATTGAAAGCTTCTAAGTCGCTTGGCTTTATTATCCGTAACACCAAAAATTTTAAACGATCAAGTACTAGAATACTTCTTTATAATACATTAGTAAGGAGTAAATTAGAATATTGTAGTCAAGTTTGGGCACCGTTTTACGAGTTACATAAAAATCAAATTGAGAGGGTACAGCGTCGGTTTTTAACTAGCTTGGCTTACAACATGAAAAATCACCGGAATCTTAATTCCTATGCTAAGAGACTTGAGCACTTTAGGACAGTGCGTTTAGATAAACGACGGCAGCAACTCGATCTATTATTCCTGCACAAATTGTTGAACAACAGAATTGATTGCTCGAATTTATTGAATAGCATTGTTATATCCGTTCCTAGCAGGTTCCCACGCTCAGGAAACTACATGTTGTTCCATGTCCCGGCACACCGCACCAATTTAGGAAGTAATGCTTGGTTGCCTAGAGTGACTCGTCTTTACAACCGCTTGACCAGGTCTCTGGATATAGACATATTTTATGATACCTTTTTTAAATTCAAGAAAACTGTACTAATACATCTATCGAATCTCTAATATTTTGATTTTTGATATATGTATTTTAAAAATTACTCATTAATTAGCTGCATTTCATTAGTTTTATTTTATTTTATTTCTAAATATGTGCAATTTATTTTTTCATGTTTTTCTGTAAAATCACTTTAAAAAACTTTATATACATGTGTGTTCACTAATTTTGTGCAAGTTGTGTTTGCCTATAATTGGAAATGCACCAAGTTTTCTTTTTTCCTCTGCTGTATAATTGTGTGCTGTGTTCTTTACGTTGGCGATCCTTAAATAAAAAAAAAAATAAATAAATATGACAAGAACTGCTAATTTCTGTATTAGCGGGTCATTTCTTCGTAATAATTTCTTGTTTAGTACATGTGACTTTATAGCTTTTAATGTCTCATGTTGTTCGTGTGAGTAAACATGAACGAAGCAGGGGTAAATGTTTGAAATATTTACCTTGGTGTCCCTTTCTGCTACATAAGCTGTCCCTTTCTGCTACATAAGCAACAAGGTTCAAACTTTAAATGAACACGCGTCGCAGCCCTGAAATAAAATTTTACAACGTGGTGCAATTTTTGCGTCTTTGCGTGAAAAAATAACATACAAACATACACCTTCACAGAATTTCGTATTTACAATATTATTAAGATAACACTCACTAAAAACGAATAAAACATTGTAATACCTATGTGGCGACCTCCCTTATTCTGAGACACGCTATCGGAGTTTTCTCAACATATTGCATATATACAAGTTCCGAACAGAGACTGTCGGAGCACGACCGCTCCCCAGACATGATCACCTAGCCTGGCGGGAGATCTCCCTTTGCCAAACCTATGTTCCGGGTACTTGCGATATGCGGTTTTTGTTTCTTTTTGCCGATTTAAAGCGATCCCGCGATAATTACCGTCAACCCATTATTGTCCCACTGCTGGGCACGGTCTTCTCTCAGATTGAGAGAGTTTCAGGCCATAGTCCACCACGCTGGCCAAGTGCGAATCGATAGACTTTGTGTGAAGTCCTTTGAGAACTTTTTAAAATACTCTCAGGTTTCTCACGATGTATTCCTTCACTGTAAAGCAGTGATAATTTACTTTTAATACGCACTTTATTTAGAAAAATCAGTGGTGCCTGGGTTTCGAACCTCGGACCCCCGATTGAGAGGCCAAGTTTCAACCATTCGGCTATCACTGTTTCGTGTCCTCCATAATATTAGTCTAAAATATATCTGGTTGGTCCGTTGTTCTATAGTACCAGAAGATGGTCATAGTGGAGCAGAAGTCATGAGCATAAGCTAGTCATTAATCTATATTTCTATATAATACATGATACTTATACTATACAATAATATATTTACTATATACGATATTACTACATATTTTAGATTATAAGGCTGAAGAGTTTGTTCATTTGGTTGAACCTGTTAATCTCAGGAACTACTGGTTCGAATGGAAAATTATTTTTGGATTGCAAAGTCCATTTATAGAGGAAGGCTATAGGCTATATAACTAATGTGTTTTTTTCTTATGCAATAGCGGGTGAAACCACGAGGCATAGCATAGCAAGGCTCTATTACATGACGCTGTTTGTTTTTTTTTCTTATGTAAAAGCGAGTGAAACCACGGGGCACAACTAGTAAATATTATATAGGCCTTCTAATGGTAAGCCATTACAAATAATTTAGGGTAGCAACTCATATCTCTGGTAGAATTTCCAACACATTTACGTTTACAGGTACATAATAAAATATTCCTGTGAAGCTAATCTAACAACACCTCCCTTGTTTAGTTAAATATAACTGAAGTAGGTTAAGTTTATTATTAAAGGTTTTATGACAGACGACCCTAGTTTAAACGTTCTCGTAAATAACAAGTAACCGTCTAATTAAACATCGCGTGTGAGTAGTGTTATTTTCAAACTTTTGACAACATGGCGTGACCGTACTGTTTTATTGGGTTCAATCCTCGGCTAAAGAACTTTTTTTGTTAGACTGAAGTAGCTAACGAGCATGCAGTCCGCCTGATGGTATGTGGTTACTATCATGGACCGTTCATGGACATACATACATACCGCCATGTAAACTTCATATCCCATAAAAAAACATAAATGTGAAAAAAGCCAAGTTCATTACTGCCTACTTAGCCTACAAAAGAATTCATATCTAAATAGGTACACATAGGTATAGGTATTACTAAGAAATTTTAAGGTATAACAAAACATAAAGTCTATAAACACAAATCATTTATTTAATTTAGAATATAATTTAAGTTTAAAGTTGCACTTGGCTAGTTAGTAGTGTTTCCAAATGGTTCCTGTAAATAACACTTGCGTTGCTTTGTTGCCAGAGAACTTGGCAACACGCTGCCGCGTGTTTTG
>DWLI01000372.1:0-22456 GCA_018249915.1 Cecropterus dorantes dorantes | reverse complement strand
TTCATCAAAATCGGTCAAGCCGTTTCGGAGGAGTATGGCAACGAAAACTGTGACACGAGAATTTTATATATTAAATTCGGGGAAAACTCACAAGCTAGGCAGCGTCCTTTAAGATAAATCAACACGTTTATCTGTTAAACAATCCATGATTCTCTGCAGCGCCATACACATTGAGATAATAAGTATTACAAGGGTTGGAGGATAAAAATTATAAGTTAGCAAGCAATGATTTAATTTAATTGATTTAATGAATAAGTATCTAAGTGATTGAAATCTTTTAAAGTTATCCAACGCAAAGTTCAATTACTTTTACTTATTTATTCATATCTACAGTTGGGTTTATCTACGATAAAATAAATAATGACGTCACCAGCTATTTTTCTCTTGCCATAATATACACTTCAGTTTGTATTTTATTATCATTATAGTTTACGTTAATCCTATAAACGAATGAGTACTTTCGACCTAATCTGTTTCTTAGTCATAATAACAAGGAACTTGCCCACTGACAAAGCACTTATTAGCTCTTATCGCATAAAGATTTGTACACATTGTTCTTGTAACTTTATAAAGCTACTTTGCGCTAATACTACGCGAAGTTGTATGCATATATAATATGTATGTGTAATATCTATATAGTATAAATTAGATGTGACATTTATTAATTTACATCCCCATGTACTTATTCTATAGTCAGTTCCATATGTAAGAGATAACCATTTATTTTATACCGAGAATACTTTATTGAATGTTGTTAAACCATTTCTGTAACATGATTTTAGTTGAGATAAAAATGTTGAGACATACGATCCCTATTTATTTTATTTTATTCCTATAACTGTAATTCAGAAAAACGTTCTGAATTTCAAGAAATTGTAAGTGTATATTAAAGTTTATTTATTAAAGTCTTTTAAGGTGAAAAACTTAGAGCAGCTTTCCGCCCCTTATCGTTTCCGACCAAGTCTTTGTATGTAAGTAGGGAGGCTAAGATGGCTGGGGCAGGAATATATTTATGAAAGCTAAATATAGCCTGAAGAAATCCAAACAGCACACTTCTGAAATGTTGAAGAGGTACTCTCCATGTCACCTCTATGTATGTTTAGTCGTGTATAGCACTCGGAACGTGCAAAACGTAAGGTATACGTGATAAAAATACTAGTCATTATCTCGATTTGATGTCATATATGTAAGGTATTGTAACCTTGAATTGCTAGAACGTGCTTAATCTGGGGCAGCGAAGAAATGAAGAAGCAAATTAGTGCGCGGGAAGGGTGAAGGCCGGGTTAGGTGCAGCGGGGAGCAGTATCGATCGCGCGGGCCCTCGCGGCGTCCGGGGCGGTGCGCGCGCCGGCCGGCCGCTCCCGGACCCTCGCATTACGTAACGCAACACGCACAGGACGGCGCACAAACAATGTGATTTTATTATTTTCTTCGATTTTTCTACCGTTTTTGATTATACAGTTTTTTAGGATTAGTATCGTGATATTTTCTATGTGTCGCGCGACTATTTTTATTTTCAACTCAACGTTTTTGGTGTGTAGTGTAGAAAATGTCTTTCCTATTCGAAGCTGCAGTGATATTCTTATGTTAAGTAATTTTAAGTGAAACTATTGCGCAATAACAATTAATTCATCTAAAATAAGTAAGATATAGTATACATTTAGAAAATTTTAATAGATTTAGCCATTTTTGTTAGTTCGGTCGACGGTTATTTCGACAGTTACCGATTTTATGTTATGTATGACAACGTTCACCCGGGTCGGAAAGTTTTAATCACAGAAAATGATTACCCAATGTAATAAAATGAAAATTTAATAAAAATTTTCATAAAATATATTTGGCGGGTAAACAAGAATATTAAATTTCGATTCCGGCAAAATGACGACTGGTAAGTTATCTTTTCTCCTCACTTACTGTCTACTCTACTTCATGTTATTATGGTATATAAATACGTTTTATAATTATTATTTGTGCTTTATTTATAAGTAAAAAATCTATTTTCATTTCATTCATACATTCACTCAAAACTACATACATTAGCCATTTTATTTTGCTGTATCAAGTGTTATTATAAAACTGTAACGGCGAAGAGACGCTGAGTACAATAGTATATTTAGTGATGTACATAGGATATAATTAACTGTAATTTACATAAATGTCGCCGTATCATTACGCATCTGTAGCAATGTTGACAACGAACAATACAATTTACGTAAAGATGTAATAACGTAGACGTTTTGTACGTATGCAAAAACGATAATAGACAGGAAGCCTCTTGTGACGTGATTGACTCTACAATTGGCAAAGAAAACGAAGGAGCGAGTAGGCGCGCGGCACCGCTAATTTTCTATAGTAGGTACAAACCATAATAGAGTTTTAAACGTACTACAAAACCATACAAACATTAAGTACTTCTATGTATTATCTTTAAACTAAGTATTGCAAATTTATTCAATAGTGCGACCAAACAGGAACTTATTTTGCCTTTGTGATGCTACCCGATTTTTCTAACGTATAAAACACTCAGTCAAAACCGCCCAACGCTCGTTCGCTGGGCGGATTCGGGTTATTCTCGAATAATAGTACTTATGTAGAGTACTTTCAAGCTTTGATTACAGAAATAATTAATTGATTTTAATTTACGCTGTGTATTGTGCATGTTTGTGTTTTTCATATCTTTTCTATCTTAGGGAATAAAATAATATTAAAATTTCTTACAAATAATACGTCATTTATACTAATGTCCGTAAATGATATCTAATATTATTATGTTTAGTTTGGTTCCATTTGAAATGCGTTTGTTAATTCGTTTGTTCTACATAATAAAATAAAATCAAATGACGTCTATTACGAGGTTAATGTGTAGATCTTTTTGGAAGAGTTTAATTAGTTGTGTAGGTTGTAGGTTTAGAGCAGTGATAGGTCAATTTATAGTTAAGTCATTTTATCTGTTTAATTCTATATGACGTAACGTATTCGTCGTAAAGCAACAAGTTGTTCGACAATATAGCGGGTGCACAGTTCTGGTGCGAGCGTGGCGCCGGTAGAGCGCGCAGACTGCGCCCGCCGCCTAGCTGAGTGCCGGCGCAGCTTCCATACTCGCGTATCATATCTCACGTGTTTCAGTGAAGTTAGATTGTATACTACTTCGAACTATCCTTTCATGCGTAACGTTACAGCTCCCGCGTTTTTATTTACCACCTTCCGCGACTATTACTGAAGTAGTAAAGTTAATTTAAAAATTTCAATAATATAATTTTAATAATGGAGAAAAGTGATACTTACGCAATTGTAGATATTAACCTAAGTGATAAGGATATGAAAAGTACGAGCTCCGAATCAGATATAAGCAATGACAGCAAAAAGAATAAGTCGCCTTTTACGACAGTTATTAAAATTCGTAAGTTGATTCTTTTGAATAGCTTCAGCAAATCTCAATATGTATATTTAAATATAATTCCAATTAAATGTACATAGATCCTGTCAGTTTAATAGTTAACTTACTGACTGGTTATCGCGCTTATACACAAAAAGATGTACAATATGTCATTTAAATTCGAGAAATTATTTTACATAGAATATTCTATTGTGGCAATAACTTTGTAAAGTAAAGCAAAAATAATAGCAATAGAAACCTAAAAAATGATAGAAACGTTACTATTACAAACGTACTGAGTTAGACCGTGAGAAAACATTAAGGTATGAGAAAATTGCTACACGTTGTTATGTTGTTTACTTTTTATGGTTTACTTTACGTCGAACTACCCGCATGATTTCTCTGTTACACACATGGCGTGAAATGTTTTGTGAATTAAGGTGTATGCGTGTAATCCCTAAATATAGCGACAATATAAAATTGTGTTAGCAGTAATGAGCACGTTTGTGACTTCCGCTAGTTGTCCTCAATATTGAATGCGCACGCGCCGCTGTCCCTGGGCAGCCGGTACCGAGGGAACCTGTCATGTTCCACGCCGCTGCGTGCATTGCAATGGCATTTACAGAGACTGATCCTTTACAAAAGGAAAACCATATATTTTTCCTTCCATAACTAAGCCATTTTGTTGACTTTCTTTTACTTGATGATTTAATTTAAATGTACCGGCCGTACAAATAAGCAATATTGTAGAATAAACTACACTAACATCTATCTGACAGTAACTTCGGTGAAATGTACACAGTATATGTCGTGTTTCTTATTAGATTAAAGTAGATAGATTAAAATCACAAACGAGTTAGCAGTCTACCTAATGGTTAGTGATTACTGCGGTACAAAGACATCTGAACTGGCAACCTGAACTGGCAACCGTACCGATCCATGGTCGAACCGTACTCATTCTAACTGCTTCCAAAAAAATCTATAATCAAATTAATGGCACATGTGAACTTTATGACTGATCTGAATATCACATATTATATACATACCTCTACTATTTTTGCCTACCTTTGCCTACATGCCTACCTTTCTCCTGCATTTTTAACGAATAATAAAAACATAACAGGTGTAATATATATGAATAAGTATTGTCATCAGAACGCGATCGTGGGGAACGAGACTACATTGGGTTCGCGACTCTTCCCGAGCAAGTACATCGCAAATCGGTGAAAAGAGGGTTTGACTTCACGCTGATGGTGGTCGGAGAATCCGGGCTCGGCAAGTCCACGCTCATCAACAGTTTGTTTTTAGGAGATCTTTATAGAAACCGAAAAATACCTGATGTTCAAGGTAAGTGCGATAAACCTTGCGGTCCAATAGAATTCACTTTATACAGTCACTTTTCAATGTCAATAAACTAATAATATTTTATGCGTTTTTTACTACAGATAGAATCGAAAAAACTACTACGATTGAAAAGAAAACAATGGAAATAGAAGAGAGGGGAGTGAAACTGCGCCTCACGATAGTAGACACGCCTGGATTTGGAGATGCAATAAATTGTGAGGATTCCTGGAGAGTCTGCTCGGCGTACGTGGACGAACAGTTTCGACAGTATTTTACTGACGAGAGTGGCCTCAACCGACGACACATGCAAGACAACAGAGTCCATTGCTGCCTGTACTTTGTGCCACCTTGGGCACATAGGTAAATTAAATTGCTTTTTATTTCAAAATAAACAAGTAAACTAAGGCCAACATCCAGGGGTTAGGCAGCAGTATTTTCTTGTATAACATCTACGCACACTGCGATTACCAACACGTATGCCAGGTGCCCTGATTATTGTCAGAAACCCCATCAGGGGTCCTCTCTTGATGAGGTTCCTGACAATGTCCAACAGCGTAAACTAATAAATGTGTAATGCACTTATCAAATATAAATTGAAACTTATTACCTGGTTTGTATGATGTATGGCCTGAGCCTTACAAATATTTAACATTTGAATTAAGACTAACTCCGGTAAATTTGGGGGAGACAGCTATTTTGATGGAGGCCAGTCACCAAGCTGGTCTATAGCACTCATTCAGACCCTTGAGATCTTAGAACACTTTTCATGGTAGCGTAAAGCAATACTTAAATAAACATACCCGAAGACAATGTCGTAAAGTTGCTTATTTATAAAGGCTTTGATATTACTATGATAGTACTGAATATTTCAAATAATGTCAGTAAGTAAGTACCTGGCTTTATATTTGAAATCTTCAAGTTTTTCAAGTGAAAATATGTTTAAAAACATCGAAGGAAGCTCTTTTTGCTGAATTTAGTGAAACCTTGTATAATTGGCCTACAACCGGTGGAAGTTTCAGAACAGGAAATTGCCCAATGCATTCAATAAATGAAATGAATGCATTGATATGTCGAAGTTCCTACGGACCATATTAATATGAAACACATATATAAGTAGATGGATCGTGTCTGATGTACGATAGATTCGGATCAAGGCTGTTGATAGCAAACGATTGAGAGCAATGTCACGGAAACGCACGTGTGATGCTTAGCAATATGTAGATACTGCCTCTATCTTGATAAGGTTCGTTAAAACTGCAGTTCAGTACTGTTGTTCTCCATTCTTAAAATCAGCTGTGTTAATTCAATATTATAAAACAGTTTTGTTGTATGTTGCATTCTTTTAGGTACGATGAGTTTAGATAGTGTTTAGTAAAATTATTTGATGAAATAGTATAATTTAAATCAGTTAATAGGTACCTAAGTACACACACAATTACAACTCGAGAGAGTTAGTAGGGAACGGGTAAGAATTTGTTTCAGTCGTAGGTAATCTACAATAAATCATTATTATCAATCAGAATCGCATTAGTCTGCATTCCTGCTTATGAAACAATAGTATTATTTATTTTACAACCATTACAATAATGGTCAATAAAATCTCATTGTGTTAATAGTTTCTATAGCAATTGTATTAAGGCCGACACATATAGTTTGATTGATAGTAATGGTATGTGAAAACATCAATGTTGATCGTAAAGTACCAATGTTCTCGTACGAGTATGATTTGCTGAGATATGGTCGTTATCTTATAATGTTATGAGGAATACAAAGACGCCTTGAGAAATATTCTTACTGTATTGTACTGTAAAATATACATAAATATACAGTAACGTTATTCATGGTTACTTAATTTATGTACCTATATTTTACTCATGTGTTAAGTATAGTATATCAAATGGATTTTTGTAACATCTATGGGCATTTCCAACACCAAAAGAATCGCCAATGTATCGGCTTTAAAGAAAAACTATTTTTACATCTCTTTTGGAACAACTCTTTGTTTTTTGTAGCTTTCATCAACCTATTCTTGTACCACTGCTGGTACGGGTCTTCTCTCAGATTGAGAGAGTTTGAGGCCATAGTCCACCGCACTAGCCAAGTGAGAATTGGTAGACTTCACACATCTTTAAGATTTTTTTAAAGAACTCTCAGATATGTAGGCTTTTTCACGATGTTTTCCTTCACCGTAGAGTAGAAATAATTAATTTCCAATACGCACATAATTTTAGAAAAATCAGTGGTGCGGTCTGGGATTCGAACTAGGATTCTCGATTGAGAGACCGAGTTTCAAACATTCGGATATCACTTCTCTGTTCGGCTATCACTTCTCTCTTTTTGTAGCAAAAATATTAAAATGTTTTCACATTTTCAGCCTGCGGCAAGTCGATTTGGAGATGATGAAGAGGTTGCACCGTAAAGTTAACATAGTAGTAGTTATAGCTAAAGCTGACTCGCTCACTGCACTGGAGGTGAAGAGACTCAAAATGCGCATACTAAGTGACCTGGAAGAACATCAAATACAAGTTTGTAGATATTTTGTCTTATTTCAATGTTTATCCTTTACAAAGAGAAGCATTGTACTCTATATTTTTAAATTTAACTATATATTTATTTTGAAATACTACTTTCAATTATACTTTTATATATATAATTGTTTTTCTTATACGTACTTAAATAATAAGTAAAACTTTATCCATCTACTCTACTTTAATGAAGTCAAACGAAAGTTAGGCTATTTTCATATTACTAAATAAGAATAACTTTCTAAACTAATAACTGGTATTGTAAACATTCTAATAATTATTAATCATGCTAAAACGAATTTGTTTGGAGGACTTAAAATAGACAGGTTACGTCCGGCACGACTCACCGAGTGATATTTGGTTGTGCCTATCCATAGATAGAACGTAACTTTAACATTTATGAACATTTCCGGGGAAGTGCCGGTACCCGGTACTATAATAACAGTTGATGAACTGTCCGCTACTAAAATTGTCACAGTTGTTTGAACTCATCTAGAGCGTGTCATAAATTAATTTGGCCTCAATATTTTTTATCATAGCCGGCTCAAATTGAGAGGTGAAAGATCAACGTGACATCGTTTTGCAACGGTTTAGTCAGTTATTGGACATTTTTATATGCCTATTGGATTACCTCTTTGACAGTGAAATATTATACTTTAAGTATCTAATTTATGAAAGAATACACGCAAAAATATGAATCTAGAATTTAAATCTAAGAATGGGTTATGTACCTGCACACACGAACTCCGGGTCCGTGTGTGCATCATTCTTTACCTACTAAAAATATGATTTCTTTTATCTCTTATCCTCAGTACAAGTAACATTTGAGCTCAGCATATTTTTGTTAAATTTCGTTATTTTACTTTAAAGTAGTTTGTTTGATCCAGTGCTCCGCGGTTAAACTGTCCGTAAAAGCCTAATTATTTAGTATTTGTTAACATTATTATCATTTTTTGTCTATTTTATAATGCTATCTATACATACTGATATTGCCATGACGCCCTTGACCAATTTGTTAAATGATTCTTGCTCATGAAATGGATATGAACCCCTACTTTAAAATGAGCACTATAAACATATCGCTCGTTTAATAATTCTTTGCAATATTTAGGTGTATCAGTTCCCGGAGTGCGACAGCGACGAGGACGAAGAGTTCAAGCAGCAGGACCGCGAACTGAAGGCAGCGGCTCCATTCGCAGTTGTTGCTGCAGACACCGTGCTTGAAGTGGGTGGCAAACGTGTGCGTGGCCGGCAGTACCCCTGGGGCATCGTTGATGGTCAGTAACTAGTAACGACGTCTTATGAGGCTTCTAGATCTGTTTGAGAAATATACACAATATATATATATATATACAAATGCTATTACGATATTGTCAATTTAATACTCATATACATCGTTGTACACAAAATATGACATAGCACAGAGCACTGTTAATTTATTTTATGTGCGGCATCTTTCAGATAGCCTATGGGTAACAAACAGGATAAAAGAGTATCAACTCAATTTGTTCATAATGTCTAACTCTATGCATTAAAATACACGATATATTCTATAATATTTGTTTAAGTAGAAATGAACAAAACATAGGTACTTAAGAGTACGTACGTATTTATGAGTAGATATATAATAATGTAAAACGTGCACATAGATAAACCTTGAAAAATCGGACGATATCGCTATAGTAGTTTTTCATGAATCAAAATTGATTCATGAAAAATGAGTTAGAATGTATTGTATGAAGAGCTAGCTGTTAATTTTCGGTTTTAGGTGTTGGTGCACTAGTGTATATGCATGTAGTATCACAAAGGTAATATCAGGCGACCGAGTACTCATACACCACACGACAAACATCATACATAACACATCACTCGAATAAACGGTAGAGTAATTCTTGTGCCATAGTTATTCTTATGACTTATTACCTACATGCGTTCGTTTGCGCGCTTCACTCATGACATGAAAAAACAATCAATTGCCATTGCATATGACCAAGTAAGATAGATATAGTAGCAATTTTTGGAAAAATCCTGTAACATATTATTACTATTATTCACGATCTCAAAAAACATTTTAACTAAAAGATAAGTAACTATAATGAATAATTAACTTACTTATTACACATCATTTGTGATGTGTGATAATTTCAGCTATAAATACTTTTTTGTAATGAGTGATGTTACGTTATGTTGTAGTGAACCTATTTGCTCAGGTCATAACATTATTTTAGAGCTAAGTGCATACGTCACCAAGTTTCAAAGAGGATTGATGCAGGTGCCTACTACTAGATTATAACACATTTTGTTAGGTTGGTTTAGGTTAGGACTATGTATCTACACTAAATACCACTCTACAAAAATAGGAGTATTAAATACACACACAATGCGAAGTTAATTGACAATTATATGACAAGTGTGAAGAATGTTAAAAACCTATGATACTTATTATGTACACCGTTATTAAATCATATAATAAGGGTTATATGTGTCCGCAGTGGAAAACCCTAGGCATTCGGACTTCACGAAGCTGCGGACGATGCTCATCTCCACCCACATGCAAGACCTAAAGGATGTCACGCAAGATGTCCACTATGAGAACTTCCGCGCGCAGTGCATCTCTCAAATATCGCAACATGCGATGCGGGAGCGAGGGTAATGTCTTATTAATATCTTAATCCATTTCTTTTAAGGAACTAAGAAGGTATGAGTCACAGGCACTTGTCTTTGGTAAGGATTTCGATTAGGAATAGATTTGTACTTGGTTCTTGTCTAATGCTATACGCTTCTCTCATGAGTTTCAATTCGGAGTTTCTCAATGTCAATACGTAATGCAATATCAATGGGGTATCTAAGCATGACACTTTTACATAAATAGATCTACTCAATATAAAAAAATAATCGACGGAACACTCAAATATTCATATAAAATAAAACTATACTTTAGAGAAATATAACTTTATATATCCCTTAGATTATAGATATCATAAGGTTTTAAAGTTACCTTGTTTTACAGGAAATTGAAGAGGGATTCTATGGGAAACAACAACGAAGTAGTTATAACCGACACCGACCGATTACTGCTACAGAAGGATGAAGAGGTAGAATGATGTTTTGAATTGTTTTCAGTAATCTATTTTTAAGTGTAACAGCAATTATCTTTTATTACACGTGCTATAAAGTATGTAGCAACCCTGACAACAACTGACAACCGGCCGATGATTTAGGGAAGAACAGAGAATGTATGAAGTACCTACCTATTTCTAGATCAAGTCTTCACTGTAGAAATTCATTGGTGAAAATTCAATAAGAGGTACTTTTTATTTTTGAGAGAGATTTGTGAAAAAATGGTTATCTCTGTAGAATAGGTACCTACTAGACTACCTACTGGTTATTTAGTTATGAAACTAAAACAGCTAGCCCGTAGTCGCCTACATTGATTTAGCTCAATTCTCACATCGTATCAGGTTAGATGACTAAAAGGTTAGATCCCCTCACCGGTCAAGTGCTCAAATTAGGAGTAATTGAATATTAGACTAGCTATGACTATTGTGTAGGGTTTACACCATGAGTTACTGCGAAAAAATATGAATACCTACTCCAATCATATTTATCTAAACAAGATTTATCTATACATCCTATAGGTACGATATTAATACTTGAAGTAAACACTTCCGATCGCTTTTTATGAATTCTGCCCGCACGAAGGTGTATGAGATTTAGTATTAAGATCATGGAAAGATAGTTTTAATGTATAAAAAAGAGTTATAAATACTATATATTCAATTAAACAAAATAAAACATTCATTGTTTAGATTACTGAAAAAAGACGTTATTGCTTTTAATTGCAGCTTAGTACATTAAGCTCATTTTCCTACAACGCTTGTTTTTTAAAATATATGTAAAATAGATGTAGCGACCAAAAATGCATATAATTATATGCTTGGTCTTTGTCTCTATCTAGTAGACAGACACTGTTTTCGAACTATGTAGACAAGTTACCGGATACAAATATAATCTTCCACACATGAAGAATTGAGAACTATTCATGTTATACTTCAGTGAATACCTACTTATCAAGTTTCGTTTTTAAATAAAATAAAATATAGAATAAAAACTTTTTATAAGAGTTTAATAACGGTCGAATTTTGACCACTGCGACGAGAAACATTTTTTTAAATATGCGTTTTTTTCGACGGTAAACATTTTTTCATTGTTTTTTAATTTGTCCATATACGAGTTCTCGTATGCAGGGATTTGCAATTATATTATTACTTAAAGCATGATTAAAATTTCTACTCTTTATTCTTTTCAGATTCGTCGTATGCAGGACATGTTGACCCAAATGCAGGAAAAACTGAAGGCTTCCGACAAGAAACACGACAGTATTATTGATGTGTAGAATATAGGTTGTAATGTATGGCGTAGCGTTACATTCCCTCATTAAGTTTCAATAAAAAAATATAAAACCTCTTTAGAAAAATTGAAAGAATTTAGAATTTTAATACATAGGTAGTTTGTTACTTATTATATTAGCTATCAATTGTTTCCCGGAAAAGAACTGAACTCATATAGGTGTTAATATTTTAAATTAAATAAATATACATAGGTACTTATACCAAAATAACTTTCATACATACTCAATTACTCGTGTAGAGTTGCTAACAAAGCTAATAAATGTTTTTACGGACAATCTCATCCAAAAATCATTATATTTTAAATGAAAACGGCATTCATATTTAGGTATTCATAAATTGAATATGCACCAAATTAATAGACGAAAAACAGTATCATATTTATTACGAATATAGGTATTTGGGCCTATTGTTTTGCTAGGTACTATATTATTATTATTTTTGTGATTTCAACAATATAATAATTACACCATCGTCTTAATATTAAGGTGCCACCACGTTTAGACACGTACTGGTAGACTAGAACTGTTATCTAGCACAAACAACAATGGTATAATGATTAGTATAGTTTAAAAAGCATCCGTAGGATACTGTAGTAAATACTGCACTGCAAACGGTGATAAACTGTCAGTCGGTCCCAAAAAAAAAAAGTGTTTGACTGTGATTTTAAAATAACTGCCATTTTTAAATGCTCATGGTTTTATATGATTCGAAAATGTTAAATTCCTGTGCCCCTAGCGAAAACTGGTATACGAGTGATTTTTGCCAACGGCAAAACTGAGACTTATATCGGTTTTCACTAGGGGCTCAGAGGTATGTAGACACTGAACATTTGTACATGTTTGTTTTGATCGCTTTAACGTTGGAAATGTCTGAATTTGATTAATTGATATTGATGGTAATTTCATGAAAATCTTACAACAATCGAAAGCTCGTGGAGAATATTATATTTATCGATGATTATTGTACTTCCTTCAAATGTCTTTAAATAGCCGGTCTTTAAATATAGATCGCACATAACCTCGCTGTTGATAAATCATAACTACACAACAAAAATAAGTAATGTGTAGCGAGGTTATAATTTCAATGGAAATGTTGTAGCCCAAATTATTTAAATGGGACAATGACTTATTGACCTTCCATAAAAATGCTCTACTGAGTTTAGCGTGTAGTTGAAAAGGCATCTCCTTAGAGTTCGGTGTTTTGGGCCAGTCTCTTAGCCCATCGTTTTAATATACCAGCCTGCAATGAAAAGATGTTGATATGCGCAATGTGTTCCAATATTTCAAAAAGTACAAAAAGATACGTTAAGCTAAGCAACGCTAACTAGAACATTTTGTCTTTTCCACACGTACCTACCTACATCGGTAGATGATATAGGTAAGTAGTTAGTAGGAAATATATCGATTAGGAAAATTTAGATTTTATTAATTCTTAGATACAGTTATTGAGTACGATGAATAAATTGTTTGTTATCATATGATTATCAATAATAGCCCATATCGCTAATGAACGGCAATTTTTACAGAACATTAAAATATAGGTACTGTTTTATTTTCTCTATTTATTTATTTTTAGAGTTCGTAAAGAGTAGCAGCATAAGTTAGATATGATAATATAGGTAATTAAAACATGGTTTTTCTTATTTTTCTTTGGCCTACATGAACTTCAAATACCTAACAGCCGACCAGTTGAACATGGCGTTTAATTATGATGATATCAAAAATAACGTTTTACGTGCGTAAATTTTAATAATGTGATATTTTTATTTTATAAACTTACATAACACTCGCTGTATTTTAAACCGTTGTTTTCTGCCTATATTTCGAGGCGAAGTTCCATAAGTAAATTATCATGTTTGGTTTCAGTTTAAATTCATAAACTAAAAATTCAAGAAATAAAAACAATACGAAAGAAAACTATATACCAGCCTTTCGGAATATAGAAAATTAGTCCGAATAAACATTGGATAGAGCATTTATTTGTGTTATCAGTTATGAGAAGTTACGTACACATTATATAGCAAATTGCTCATGTTGGCAGTTGACAAATATCACAAATACTTAACATTTATTTAAAATGATTACGATTATATTATTATTACTGACTGATTATTTCCACATAAATTCTATACAAAAAATAATACCAAAGTTTTTACTATGTAAATTTTGTATTGATATTTAGTAAATTGATACTTTATATATTTTTGTGAGTTTTCTTTTATATGGGTTACTACCTAAAAATATTTAAATCTACCACTGTATACCTTAGTCCAGTAAGATGGTGATCGAATGGCGAATAAACTTGCAACAATGAAACCCAAATGCGATTTTTACTTATCAGTTCATTGGAATCTCTTCTTTTCCATCCACTTTTTCTAGCGAAGCTTTTTGTAGTAGATGAGAATAAGAAAAATATAAGAGGATAAGGGCTGATTTATCGTTTACCCTACAATGTGCTATCAAATATCACTTAACTCTCAAAATTGAAAGGTGGTAGAATCAGTATGATGCGACCTTGGAATTACCACCACCAATACCACTATACCTATTTTTACCGTGAAGGATCACTGAGTTTTGATGGTTGTGTTTGAATGCCCGTTGACTTATATATGACGCGAGCAACTTCAGGTCTGGTTAGGTCCTCTGGAGTGCCAACGCATATGCAACCTACTTTGGTACAACGACTTCTATATGGATTGGCAGGCCATGTAGGTAGCAGTGACTATTTACTCCCAGTGGCAGCAAGCTCTTTTTCCGTCAATATTGTACAAAACCATCTCAGATAATGCCTACCAGAACAATATTAAATAGCGTCCAAGGTGTATTCATTAAGATGGTTCATGAAAGTAAATTTTAGAGTGAAAAACATAAGAGATTTTATATTATTGTGTAGTGTGTAACGAGAAGACATTATTGCAATTATACTTAGAAATACTAAGTACTAGATAGGTACCACTGGCTAAGGCTTAGAAGAGGCGGCTAAAGGCGCACATTGCTGGTATGGCACGGCAAGGTAACGTATGACTTACTGAAATGTACATTAAATATTAATTAACTTAAATAATAATATAAAATTAAAATAAATGAATATAATGAAAGAAATGAAAAATAAAATAAATAAACCTTTTCTCGTGGGGAAACTCCTTCTATCTCCGGAAACTCCTACCGGCAAAAACCCCACGGTGTTCTTTTGGATCCCCTTTATCGGGACTACGCGTACGCTAAGGAAAATCGTCCGCAGTCTCGACGGCGTTTGCCCGCGTCTATTTGGGATGGAGCTGGTCACAGAATAATTACTCACCTAACCTAGGTCTGTCGCAGCCTATTTGTAATGTCCGTAATTATTATTACTACTTACTTTGTATTGTCCTACACCCACTTTGTATAGCTTTTTTTATAAGGACAGGAAGAAATAGGGACCTAATATGTAAAGTTCTATATTCAATAAATACCCATTTAAATGATCATCATGAGCAGCAGTTAAGCAGTTAGCAGCAAAATAATGATAGCACATTATTTTAACGTATTATTTTATAAATTACTGCTTTACAGGTCTAGGAGGTGCACAATTATTTTAACTTACTGTACTTTGTTTACGTACTTTTACTTTCTTATTTTAACTTGTATTATGTTTCTGTTTCTGTTTAATTTTCAATGTTAGTTTTGTTTCATTTCAAGTAATTAAGCATAGCTACTATGATAGTAAAAAAATAATATGATCGTATTTAAAGTACAGAAGTATTATAAAGATTGTTTGACTATGATTAAAAAAAAACATTGACTGGAAATAGATGAGATAATAAAAAAATAAATAAAAAACACAGGACTGGAAATAGATGAGATAATAAAAAAATTACCAAGGAAGAAATTCAATCTGTTACTAATTAAATTACTGCAAACTAAATAAATTAATGGGACATTTTAAAGATAAAATAATATGTAAAAAGTGTAAATAAATTAATTAATGATAGACATTCTAAATAGATTAACAAAATATTTAGGCGAATTCGTGCAATACAATCCAATTCCAAATATTGTTAAGTCGGGTTGCACTTTAATATTTATTTAGTTATTTTAAAGATTACAAAGGATTATGTCTAAAACGTGGACGTAAGACACGACCGAGCACTCAGAAAATAAGCATTTCCGAAATTGAACTCTATACCAAAGTGTCAAAGTGTATATTCTGTTGTTACTTAGACAGGGGCTAATCCGAAACGACAAGGACAGCTATAACTGGGTCGACGTGTCTCGTTCTTTCATCTTGCCAGCATAAAAAATATTTTGATAAAATAAATTGTTTGATTAAAAACGCAATGAAAACACTTGTATTTTAATGTTATTTTAACAATTGTAAATTATTAAACATATTTTCTATTATTGTTTATAATATAAACTTAAGTAAAAAAAGAAAACACAAATTATTATTTTGCTGATTTTTTTTCTTACGGTAACGCTGAAAAGCCTTATTAGTGTGCAACTAAAAAAGTATGGTGACTAAAAAGTCTGGTCAATCAAAATAATAAATGTACTATATTGTGGTTTTCTAAAAAATGAAAAAATGCAACAAACTCTTTGTTTGTATTATTTATTACCCAACTACATCAGAAGGAGTATGTAGGATTGTTTGAATGTATGTTCATTTCTTTGGCCCGCGCTACAGCCCAAACGATTGAGACGTTGGGCATATCATTAGTATCGACTCTGATGGGAAAGTGACGTAGAGGTCGTATAATTAAAAAAAATGGCGCCTGGATATTGAGGAAAAAGGAGAGAAGGAAGGATGACTTTTTTACTTTTATGACAATATGGGTATCAAATGAAAGCTAGTAAACCAGTAAACCAATCTAAATATATATATACATATTGTATTATAATATAAAAATCATATAAACGTTAAATTTAATATAAATCTTTATGAACAAAAATTTCGTTTTAAGCGTCGTGGTTCTTGTTTTCATATTTATAACGATGTTACTACTTTCATAATCCATCCCCTGTCCCTCAGAATTTTACTATTGCCAATGTTTATTTTCGTGTATATAAGTGGTAATAAAAATGGGAAGCATTTGTCCTGCAGTGGGACAGATATGGCTCTCAATAAAAAACACGCTTTCTACACATTTTACAATAACAGACATGGCATTGATGTGCCTTCCGGAACACGTAGAAGCTCAAGATATATTTTGCCATTTGGGTTACTATCCAAGTCGAACATCGCCTAGGGTTATTCATGCGTGCGTCTTCAGGGCCTTCGAGCTCCTCATTGCTAAAATTAACTTTAATACCTATATGTGTATATTAAACAAGCTGTCCGCCCTCACTTCACTTCGTTTAATCAAGGTTTTAAGATCTTATGTTCTTTCCCAAATATGAAATTAACTCGGTACCGTCTTGTTTATATCATATTATATTATATTAATACTTAAAGCGTTTTTTTTTACGGTCCCATTCTAGCACCAAATCTTTAACGTAATAAAGTAACAAAGCTTCAATTTGTGCACTAAATATGTTTTCATTTAATAGATAATAAACCATTACATTCTATTGGGGATTTTGTGTGGCATTCCGTTTAGTTTTTTGTATCTGGCAATAACTTAGTCGCTGTCATTGCCACTTTAGTTACGTTACGTCAATTTGTCAGTCATCATTTGTCATTACGTGGCTCAAGGGATAAATAATAGATCAAGAGAAGAAAGGCTGTATTTGGCGCCGATATATTAATCAAAGCATATTTTTAGATAAATATCTATTACAATGGATTACACTATTAGGTCTTTATGGCTATGTACAGTCTTATTTTTGACATTATTCAGTACAGTAACTAGCTACACAATTACAGTCGACGCACACGCCGAAGACTGCTTTTTTGAACATGTTGAAGCCGATACTAAAATAGGTAAGCTTTCTAGATCCTATGTGAACCTCTATTATTAAAGAAAATTGTGGAAAGTCAAAGAATATCTAAGACTTATTTCTAACCTCTACTATGTTGCCTGTAACTGCTGGCGGAACTGCCGGCCAATTGTTTTTACTAGTTTTCGCCTTATGGCTGCATTGCAATCGTCAATCAAATAATAAAAGTCCACATGAGATATGCCAGTGATAGTAAACTTTTGAATATTGACATATAGAAATGCTAAAAATATATGTGCTATATATGTATACATACACTATGTTAAGCATTACGACTTAGTCCTCAGGGGTAGAGATACATCTCTAGTCGGCCTTAGTTAGAACTCTTTAACTTATATGGATGCATCTGTGGCTAACCTTAGGTGAGACTTTGATTTTACCCAGGGTTCATTACAGATGTCCATGGACGGCAGTAGCCACTTACCATCAGATAGGCTGCATGCTCGTTTGGTACTTCCATATTATAAAAAAAAGATGATACTGCATCATGTGCTACTTTCTGTTACTTAAAAAATAATTTATACGAACTGTATATTGTACTAAAGTGATTAATTATTGGTATTGTTTTAGGTTTAACATTTGAAATAGCCGAAGGAGGCTTCCTAGATATAGATGTGAAGATAACAGGACCTGATGGTACAATAATATATAATGGAGAGAGGGAGTCCTCTGGCATGTATACCTTCTCTGCCCCTATGGCCGGTATATACACATACTGCTTTAGTAATCAAATGTCAACCATGACTCCCAAGGTATGATAAATCACAGTTTTATTTTATTATGTAATATGAATATAGTGGTCTTATATAAAAGGAGACATAAAAAGACTTATATAAAAGGAGAAAATCTATAGTGCCATCAAAAGCACAAAAGGTGTATCACAAAGAAAAAACATTTTTTGATTTTTATGGCTTCATATAGCTTAAGAAATTATGCTCTTAGTGATCTAGGCTGAATGACAATAAGTAATTGAAGTGTAGTTTCAAAATATTTCTTTAATATTTTCAAATTTACTTCAAATGTGATACTGCTTTTGTGCTACTGAGGACAGTATATTGGGTACTCCAACTTATATACTACCGTCAGAAAGGCATTCTTGTTGACTCTACTCATCTATCAGGGGTTTAGTAGTACCCAGATTGATTATTTAAGGTTGGTTTGACTCAGGAGATACCTTGCCACACCTATTTCTGTCTTACTAATGTAACTAACTCATTTTAATTTGCTATGGGTACTCACAATGTGTAGTTTTTTAATTTCTTTTTGCCGATATTTCGACCCAGTTACCGCCATGACCACAATCCATTTGGTCCACAATAAATAACTTTCTATTTTCATTAGTACAAGTCAAGTACACAGACCTGTCCATATTCTTCCAAAGTCTAAAATTTACATTGTTTGTTGGTTGCAAGCTTACCTTAGCTTAGCCCTAAAAAAACTATTACTAATTTAAAAGTAAACGAGATTTTGTTAACACAAGTGTTGTGACTTTGAAAAATTGGATAGTTAACTATAAAATAAAGTCGTTTTCTACGCTCATAGCCCCACACTAGAATTTTCTACTGTGTCATGGGTCCATAGACACACAAACATGAATACACCAACAACCAGACCCAAAGCAGATGTAAATTCAACATTCATATATCTGTCTAGCCGGAAATCGAACCTGGGACCCACTGCGTGTCTGGTGTGGTGACCGCTCTGCCATGCTGTTCGTCAGATTACTTATTTTAGTATGAATTATATTTTAGTATGAATTTATACATTTATTTTATTTTACCGTAGGTTGTCATGTTCAATTTGGAAGTAGGAGAACCACCGCACAAAGAAACTGGTGACAAAGAGGAAGTAAACCACAACAAACTTGAAGACATGATCAAAGAACTCGCCACCACCCTCAAGACTGTCAAACATGAACAAGAGTATATGCAGGTAATATATATTAATAAGAATACCTGCAAGTAAAGTATCACTCAGTCCCTAATATAATTCACAATTCTCTTAAAATACTACTGCTTTATATCTAAAGTTGTAGAACCACTTCTCTACCCTTTTCAGCTTATAGCTACAATAATTAAGCACTGCTATGCTATTGTTTTAGGCATTCTAGGATTCAGGAGTAGTGCCACATCTGTGGTCATCCTCAAGTAGGACTCTAATCCTATCTGGGGTTGATTAGGGATGTCCAATGGTGACAGTGTTAATTTACAATCTGATGGACTGTGTTAAAAATAAACCTGGTCTCTTTAAAATCTTAGACTTGACTGTGTCACTTTGTTATAATATAATCTAAATAATACTTCATGGATTTTAAAAACTAGTACTAATCTTTAAAAAAAATTAAGCCATAATATGGTACATATTACTTTATGTTGGCACTATACACTCACATTATGGGTTGTGTAAGCATTTGAAAGGTGGTGCAAACCATATGAGATAACCACTTGAGATTTTCGGAACATTCATGCATGTGCCATAACATTTATTTATTTATTTTTGAAACACCAACAAGGGTTACAAGGGTAAACTTAATGCCTAATGGCATTCTCTGCCAGTCAACCCTGGGCGATAGCAAACATTTATGGTAGGCATATAAATAGTCAACGGAAACCTAATATATACATATACATACAACAATATATATAGCTATATATACATATACTACAATAATACATGAGATGATAAATGTAATAATACAAAAAAATATAACATCCGACTACATGAGGTCCTGCAGAGTATTGCAGTATATATATTTTTGACTCCTCGTCTTTCTTTACTTAAGAAAAAATTAACATACTTTACCCATTTCAGGTTCGTGACCGCATCCATCGCGCAATCAACGAAAGCACGAATTCTCGGGTAGTTATGTGGTCCATCTTTGAAGCTTCAGTGCTATTATTGATGACGCTAGGTCAAGTATACTACCTCAAAAGATTCTTTGAAGTGCAACGCGTCGTGTAACAAATACTATGTTGTTTTTTTTTATATCAAATTAAGTTATTAGAATATAATAAATACTTATAGAACTTACATGACCAATGAACAGAAAACATCTATTCATTTTAAACAGCTTACTGAACCGCAAAAAAGAGTTTCTTGACATAGTTTGTGATAAAAAAATTCATTATTAAATTTATTTATTTTTACAATCTGTTACATATTTTTTTGTACACTCTTATCTGTTGATATGGATCTGATTTACTTACATCACATACGTAATAAGACTTAATTAAATTTGGTTTCTTTTATAAGTTTGTACTGTTTAAAATGTTTATCCCATCAGATATTGCTCTAATTATTTATTGTTACTTAGCAATTTCGTGTCTCTTTCCATTTGGATAAATCAATATTATTCTTTTTAGTCGTATCGTATCGTACTTATATAAAGATTTTTCTTATTAAACATGGTATTACTAAATTTTCAGTTTTCAGTAAAATCAGTTTTGGAATTAAAATACTCCTTAGTTATTCATTTCCTATAGTGATGTACATGATGTACACTTGTGCAAATATAGTCATGTGGGTTTGGAACTTTATTACCAAATAATGACACGGTTTCATTTTCAATAATTTTATAATAAGAAGATGGATACACTATAAACATAATAACAATAATAATTCACTATAAAAATTTAAAACATATTAACATTTTATTTTGTGCCTTAATCAGAAATATTTTTTGTGCTTACCAGTGAAAACTGACAAGCAATTAAATATCCTACGCACACATAGTAAAGTTATTGAATAAAACTATAAAATGTATATCCTTTGATAGGTCACAAATAAAATTAAACAGTTTTAACATACATAATATAAATCAGAACATCTCATTCTATTAATACATGATTACTATTAAATATGTTTTTTTTTGTAAAGACTACTGTAACTTTATATCCAGATTTAAACATAAATCATCATTTTAGATTGACAACATAAAAAAAATACTTTACGAAATTAAACCACGTATTATTCTTAAAATAATCGCACGTACATGTCAACATGATAGGTAATGAAATCTTAGCCCTTTACCGCAAAGTTCTAATCAAACAAAAAACATTGAGAATTCTTTATAAAATACTACTAACACAGAGAAGATACAACTAATTCTCAAAATAATTCATTTACACTAATCAGATCTACTGCATATGAGTTTCAAAGTTCTACTTAAATATTATAGTGTTTTCCAATCATATTTAGTATTAAAGTATACATAGTAGGGCGAAATCAATAATGGTGGAATACTGCACGTGAAATTTGTAGCAAATAATAATACATAAATCAATATTTTGACAATATAATAAAGTTTAATCTTATATACAATTATGAATAAATATACCTAGCACTCAGTCTAATACTCCTAGTGATTAAAAGTTTATGTAAAAACAAATAGATACATGATTACTTTGGCATTCAGTATTATTCATGGTAAAATCGTTGCAATGTTACCAATACAGAAAGTGGGTATTTTTTTTTAATAAACTACATTTAGTTTACACGCTTGCTGCTCTTATTACCGTTGTTTTAAGTGAATAGGCTATTTTGAGGTTATAGTTATAAAAATGGGTATATTAAAATCTGATAAATTATGAAGACCAGTGGCTTTGGTGATATACACGTATATTGTTAAGTGTTTTACATTAACAGTTACAAATTGAAATACTGTGTTCATGGTTTCTTATATTGGATGTTAAGTTTTATTTTTAATTTATTGAAGTTATATTTTACATAGAATCATCTAAATATATAAGTGGCATAAGATCGCGACAGACGCGCGATGACGGAACAGGATAGGAATAAGAAATCAGTGATAAAAACGAGATATATCTTTAAGGACAATTCTGTGCCCCCATTGGCAACATCAGACTATAACGGTATGGGTATAAG
>DWLI01000371.1:0-22464 GCA_018249915.1 Cecropterus dorantes dorantes | reverse complement strand
GAAGTTACTTACAGATGTCCATGGGTGGCAGTGATCACTTACCATCAGGTGGACTGCATCCTCGTTTGCTACTTCAATATTTAAAAATAATAATAATAATAAATGTTACTGTGTTACTTATAAAATTGCAATGAAAATAAAAGTTTATTATTACTGGTTTTATTTATAAAATGAAAAAAGTAATAATTTACTCTTTACCATTTACAGCATCAAATGACAGAATACTTCAAACAGTTTGGTGTTGTTACCAATGCAAGAGTCATAAGGTCCAAGCGTACTGGCATGTCTAAAGGCCATGCATTCGTGGAATTTAGAGATCCCAATGTAGCTGAAATTGTGGCTGAGACTATGAATAATTATCTCATGGGAAAGAGGTTGATAAAAGGTATGAATAACATTAATTTTATAGGACTCGCAATATTTCTATATAATTTATTGAAAAATAATGTTGTTAAAAATTGCAGAATTTGTACACATTACTGTATTTTTGAATGCAACCTACATTGAATGAAATTATGTAATTCAAGTAATACAACTATCTTCATATAATTCTATTTAATTCTTAGCCAGTAAGACTCTTGTTTTGTCGTTTAATATTGACTTTTCTTTTCCTAGCTGCTTTAGTCCCACCAGAGAAGCAAAAGCGTCTTGCTAAAAGAAAAAATTGGAATGCACAGAATAATCCAGGAAATGATTTAAGACAGAAAATGAAAAAGGTAACATTATAATCATTATATATCTGAAACAACTATGTATTGGTAAATAATTGTGGAAATCAAGTATTATATGGATTAAATCAGCATTGCAATAAGCAGCAGCAGCATTTAAAGTATTGATTTCTTTTTAGGCTCACAATGCAGTGAAAGATGAAAGCGAAGAATTGAAGAATGCTCGAAGATTACTATCAAAGTAACTATATAATAGATATACGTATAGTTTAATTTTTTAGGATATTACTTCAAATGATTTATGCTCATTAGTGCACTCGTTCTCAAACTATGTTGATCAAAGTGTTAACTTAAAGTACTAATATAGTAAAATCTGCTTTTATTGGTGATTTCAGCTTATTCAAAACAAAAAAGAAGCTACGTGAGCTGGATATAGACTACGATTTTTTCACGCCAGTCGACATTCCAGAGGCATTAGCCAATTTAGTTGAGGTTAAAAAAGAAGAAGATCAGGTTAAAACTAAAACAGATGCAATCAAGGAAGAGAAAAAACTCAATAAGAAAATCAAACAGGAAGAAAATGTACTGGAAGAAAAGAATCAATCTAAGAAGAACAAGAAAAATAAGCCCATCAATATTGAAATTAAGAATGAGGAAACAAAAATTCCAAAGCAAACTGAAGTTTCTTCAAATAAAAAATCTAAGACACAATCAAAAGCAGAAGAAACAAGTCAATTAAATAAAAAGAGTAACATAAAAGCATCCAATACAGGTAATGAAAAAATTGCAAAAGTTGATAAAAAAGTAACTAAAGAAAATAAAGATAATGTGCCAAAAGATGGTGCTAAAAGTAAGAAAACTGGTAAAGAGAGTAAAGGAAGTAAGATTCAAGAACAGAAACAACAAAAGTTAAAAGATGCAGGGGTCAAACCTCCAGAGGATTTTATTCAGATAGAAAAAGATTCTGGGGATGAAAGTGATAGTTCTGTTGATTTTGATTCAGATGAATATGAGAAAGTTATGGAACAGGATTCAGACGTACAGTCAGATGATGAGAGTGATGAAACTGATGAAGATTTAGATGAAGATATTACTAGTGAGGAAGATGAAAGGTTAGTACTACATTTTTTTTAAATATTATTAAGTTTCTACAACAAATTTTATTTTTATTTTATTTTATTCTGGACACAGACAGTCATGTATTACATAATTGGTCTTAAGATAATTTAAGTATAACATTACAGACTTACAGTGCCAACAATTATTATACAATACATTAGACAAGTTTAATAAGAATTATTTAAACGAGAAATTGTATTGATGTTGAGAAAGGGTCAATATGACCCATTTCTTTGTAATTAGCAGCCAAGCAACGGTTGAAAAATGAATTTAAGGTAAATTTAGTATGACATGTAGGAGTAGCAAATAAATTATTAGGTCGGCGAATACTTCTCGAAGGAACTATATAAATGTCAATTTTTTGGTAGTTTTAAATGGTATTTAAAAGTATAGAAGTAGCATGCTGGTCAACTGGTTCAGGTACTACCATCTATAGATCAATTGGAACTTCTAGTGTATGTCTTCCTATTCACTCTAATCTAACCAGGTTACAGCAATACTTAACACTTGTTGTGGCAGAAATAGGTGTAACGGCCTTCGTGGATTCTACACGGAATCCACGGTTTATGCGGAGTACAGCCTCATTTTTGTTTAGTTTTCGCTGTAACATCAAACTTGTATGAATAATATTTAAGTAGTACCTCATATACAAACCTGTTGTAGTGATATTGAATGAAATAAATATTTTTCTCTCTTTCTTCTTTCTGATTAGCTCAAATCACAAATTGTTTTAAATGTAACTTAAGGGATATATATGTATACCGTAGCGGATGTACTATAGATAATAATATTTTTTAGTGCTGAAGATGAGCCACCAACACCACCTAAAAAAACAAAACCCCAAGCAAAGGTATCAGTAACTCAGGCTAAGAAGAACAAGAATCCAAACACAAAAAAACCAGCGCCCCAACTAATGAGAATGAATCAGAGTAAGTAGTAAACAATATTAAAATTGCATTGTAATTCTATATAAGTGGTTTATTATTTTATACTGTCAAAGCGAGAAATTCGTTAATTCAGGTTAGTAGTCGTAATGACCAAATATGCCAAGTCATATATATGTTACACAGAATACAAATGATTGAAATTTATTAATTTACATTTTTTCCATTTATTTTAGAAGAGGCGTCCAAACCAACGAAAAAGCCTAAATTTGAGAAGAAAGCAAACAAGAAAACACTGAATAAGGTGATTAAAAAGAAGAAATAAAGTGGATTAAGCATTATATTTTTTGATTTTTTTGTTCCGAACCTTTTAATAACAATAATATTTTAGGTGGTAATTTATTATGTTATGTAAATGAAAATAGAATTATACTTATGGATACGATTTATTAAATATCAAGAAATTTAACACCAAAATGGCTTTTACCACTTAACTAAGAATTAAACTACTTGTCCAACCGCGTATATATACTATTATTTGTATATTGCAACTCTTATTATAATAACGCTTTCAACACTTATAGCCCCATACTAGAATTTTCTCTTGTGTCGTGGGTGCCATGGACACAAAAATGAATACACAAACACCCAGACCAAGACCAGAAATCTAAATTCATCATTCAGATTTCTGTCTGACCGGACATCGAACCCGGGCCACTGCGTGACAAACTGGTGTAGTGACCGCTCCGCCATGTGGGTCGTCTATAATTATGATAATAATATGAAAGTACGAGTTTATAGGGTATTCGCAAAACAATCGTACAATAACAATCGTTGTGTACGTTTTTGTACATATATACGAAAACGTAAACGTTATTTATCCAAACTTTGCACATATGGTTAAAACGTAAATAATTATTATTTTGAAGAGATGTAACAAACTCATACTTTGGGCTGGCGAAACCAGGGTTTTTGTTTGGAAAGTTCTGCACGAGTCGAAGTTTTCAAAGAATTTGACGACGGAAAAAATTAGCATCTCTTTAATTTTGAGATTGAGTCATAAAAATTGACGTATTGACTTAAGTACTTTTATTTTTTGGATTGAATTCGCTAATAGTGTACCTGTAACGCGGTGACACAAGTCCTTAGTTTTGTAGCGTAATTTGTGCAAATCCCTACTAAAAAATCCAATATGTCTATAAACTTAAGTTATTGAAATATCAGTTAATCTGTAAACTCTAAGTTGTAATTTACAATACCGTAATAAATCGATTGTTCTCTCTAGAATTGTATTACTACTTACGAGTATATTGATTCATTTCCTGTAAAAATATTGTAAAGTTCAGAGATGGTAAAATCCTTTCAGATATACTTATCACTATATAAAACATTAAATTTGTTTATTTTCTTTTAATATTTATCTAAATTGTTTTAAGAAATATTTAAATTCGAGGTAGAAAATTGGAAGATGAAGGCAGGTCAAGTATTTTGGTATCACACTAATCTTTAAAGTTAACTCTACATGAATATGGGCTTGAAAAGATTTGTCCAGTAAAAGGACTGCAACCAATTTTATAGAACACAAAAAATAAATGGTTTTTTACGACAGATCAATCAAGATTAATAAAAGTTATTGATGGAGTGATTAATGTAAATTCGTTAAATATTACAATAAAGATTTTTCTTTACTTGTATACTCGTATATGCCACATAAACTTCTACAACAACTACACAATGCTATTAAAATACATATATAAGAAAACGTACAGTTTCACATTTTACTCAAAAGATTAAAGTGCATTTACATTAAAAGTAATGTGTCATGTTTTACATTAAAATATATTTAATACCTATATTAATTTGTAACATTTTAATGAAAATGAAAAAGTTATAGGTCACAGTTTCATATATTATTGCATTTATTACAATACTAACCACACAGACGGACCACACTACAATATTATCCAAAAAAGTTTTGTGAACATGTTGACAATTCCTCATTTACACACTAAATCACGGCACTTGGTTAATCGAATAATCATAAATGCATCTATGGATCCAGTTTTTATTGATAATTATACTAAATGATGGTAATTTCTGTACATAGAGTTCTGTGGCTTCACCAAGTTAAAGACTTAGATTGTTGCAATGTTATGTGTTTTATTAATGGTTTTAATAGTAAAATACAACAAACTAATTCCATATTGGAGTAATATATTGAAGACTGCTTTATCGTCACTGATTTATCACAAGCTGTTGTATACAACCTCCCATATATTATTAAACAGAATGAATGATTTAATGTACACCTATTGGACTAATACATTCATCATTCAGTCGTTTTTCAAAGATTATGCCTCATTTTGACTGAGCTTTAGCAGCAGACTAATAAGTGGACGACACATGAAGTTAATTTTCTTACGAAAACTAGCAGAGTTGACATGTAGTCTAAGATGCCCAATAACAACTCATGTCACATAATTGCTTCTTCTGATTTTTTTAGTTTTTAGATTAGATATAGCCTCAACCTCTATTTCTTTGTAGGTTAATGATAGCAGTGTCAATTTATATTATTTAATTTATCCGTTAAATTATTCTGTGTCATCATTCAGCCTCACAACAACTGGTCTCTCATCTTCCTCATCTGCATCCAATCCTGTGAAATCCCACTGAAGTTTCTCTGTTAGATTCTCCTTGAACCGTTCAATCATTGTGAGCAACCTTCCATCAACTTTGCTCATGTAAGCCGTACGGAAGAATTCCCTCAGTTTCTTATACACTAGATTTTTATTCATCACAATATCAGCAAGGAAATCTTCTGGCATTTCCTCTATTTGGATCTCAATAGTCCTTATGAAGTGGAAGAATAGACTTCTATACTTATGTATGGCATCATCACATGAGCAAAGGAGGATCACCAATTCCTTCCAATGCTCAAAAGCGTCGAGGGAATGTCCAATCAGGAAGCACAAATACGAAAACTGCAACTCGCCTATGATGTGAAGAGGCCTGCAAAATGAGTTGTTGAATTAACAAGAGACTACTGATGCTCATATAATTCTTTGAAGCTAATTAGTGCTTATTTAGCTAAAGCATTGCCAAAGAGCCACAGATAAAAAATATGTTAGGACTCAAAATACAAAAAACACCAAAATAAGGTATTAAAGCAAAGTGATAGACGTTATTGCTAGATTAGGGCAAATGAAATCAATATGGACTGGCCACATGATTTGTTGTACTAAAACCTTTGCCTTAAGGTATAAGTATGTAATGTAAGTCTGAATCATATGTACAATTTTTTGTCACTTTATGTAATGTTTAATTTTAGAAACTTACTCTTCTTGTTGTTCTATCATAAGCTCTAGAGTGTATGACTGGTCCAGGTAATGTTTGGTGATCTCTTCTGGGGTTGAGCCTGGTGGGTACTTATCGCGTGGTATTTCTGTGAATCGCAATGCTGTCCCTGAAAATTGTGACGATCCATCAATAATTACTTTTTATCACATTTGATGTAATAATTTAGGTATACTTCTTACGATGCCGAGCCTTTTTAGGGCGTAAAGCTACACCTTATTTATACATTATTCTTTTCATATTATAACTACAATTCAACTAAGCATACATGAAATCATAGATTATATACATATCTATGAATTCAAAAGAATGTTCCTTAGCATTGAATTCTTTCTAATTTATGCCTTTTTGCATGGCTTATCAGTGATATAATGAAGAAACTGCTCATTATTGAAAAGTCTCTTACACAATATATATAAAACAAAATTATAAGAAGCATTTCCTAAATATATTCAGAATTTTACTTTAAAAGTGAAAACTTCAAGTGTAAGTAAAAAAAAAACAAAACTATTGTGCTTATCAGTCAAAAAGTTAATCACAATTCGATTTTTATATGTACTATAGGGGCTATATAAGGTTTTAACTAAAGTATAATTGAAAATTTTTACATTCAAATTACCTGGTGCTGGCTTTAAATTTGGCAACATTGCATCCTCTCTCTCTTGTGCGGTCGCCCGTTTAGCCCTCTTCGCTGTACTTTGGCCAGCTTCATTGCTGTTCTCATTATTAGTATCATCTGCAGACTCGTCCATGGAGCCCTCTGAAGATTTAACACCCCGAGGCCTGTCTTTGTCTGATGTTGACATAAGCTCCACTGATGCTCTGATTATGCCACTTTCAGGTGATAATTTTGCTGCTAGTTCAGCTGTAATTTTATTAAAAAAATTTTAATTTGAATTTAAAATTTATTTTTGTATTGAGTACCCCATTTATTGATCACACTATGTTAGTTTGTTTTTTTTTTTCTTATTTTGGTAGCAGGTGAAACCGCATAGCACAACTAGTCTGAAATAAACAAAGATCATATGATTGTACCTGTGATTTGAGATGTGAGGAGTTTCCACTTTAACCAAATTTCATATGGATATGGTCCCAGATGCCTGTCCAGGTTGTACAAGTTGTCTTTGAGTCGTTGAATGCTTTCGTCACTCACTTCCTCTCTGCTCATGTCATCCTTGTCTTTGTCCCACATTTTTACAAGGAATTCCTTTTTTTGGAAAAAGTGCATAATTCCAGACCTGTTTAGGAATTTTATAAATATAGTAAATGTACAAAAAGTTATCAAAGCCTAAAAATGCTGTAAAATATTTATAGTAGGAAAAAAACTGTGTGTTTTGATACTATAAAAGAAACTGCTGTTGTATTCTGGTTTGTAGAGCCTGGTAAAGTTCTGCCTAGCGTTTCTACACTATTATGCATTAAAACTTAGTTCTTAGGAGTAGCAATGCATCTGCAGTAGATCTCAGACAGGAGTCCGTTCTGCCTAAACTACTTATATTTAATGTAGACATCCATAAGTAGCAGCAGCAACCTAAAATTAGATGAATTTCATGTTTATCTGCTACTTCTTTAAATGTAGGTGGCAACACCCATTATAGTTTGGCCACTATCTACATATATCTCTATATAACGGCAATATTAAGTGCTGATTTCTGCTCTTAGGCTATGGTAAGGGAAATATACTCATCGCGGCATACCACAGATGAGTATAACTCCCTTACAGATGTCCAAGAATCTCAGTGGCCAATTACTATCTCTTACACTACATAGACAATTAGGTAGGTTGTTTATGTAGTATCTATTTCAATTAAGATTTTGTCTACCTTTAATACTAATTTGTATTAGATAAATTCACTGTACCTATATATGCCAAATATTATGTATATTACATATATGAAGTGTAAAGTAAAGGGCACATTAGAAAGGTAAAAATATAAATAGAATTTAAAGGTCAGATGGACATGAGAGGAGCATAACCTTTGGTAATTAGAAAAATAATAATCAATAACCTCCTTAAATAAAAATAGCATAAAGACACTTTTATGAACAATTAATTAATTAGGGAAATATAAACAAGATATAAATTTAAACATACATTAGAAGATATTATTTTGTGGTTTGTTTCAATTAAAAAAAAAAAAAAAACTATTGTAAAAACGAACGTATTTTGTTCAGAGGCTGTAGCCAGTTAGTGATCCAGCCTAAATCCAAGTTTGATATATAAAACAGGCAAAATAATAAGGGTATAACTGAATTAATTACCTGGGAGCAATATCCCCGGTGCCTTTACTCACTGCGGAGTAGTGAATGTAATGAAGACCGGGAGGTATCATTTTTATTCCACGAAAATCCTCGTCTGTATTCCAGCATTGCATATCAATGCCAAATTGCGTCTCTTGGGGCACACCGAGAAACACGAATGTTCCTCCTTCCACAAGGAGCTTTTTAGCCGTCTCCTGATCCATCTTACACTGGCAGCTATGCCGCCTGTCGATAAATTATGATAAAAATAGGCACAACAAATCAATATGTTTACATCTCTCAGAATCACGTTGACATTTTGAAGTATTGTGACAGAATGAAATGACATTATTTTGCGTGATACATTCCTTTGCAAGCAGCTAAATTGATTTCCGATGTTGGTGTTAAATATTACTTTGCGAGAACCTTAATAATTAATATTTTAAAGATGATTATTTTTACCACGGCTAAAATATGGCATTATTGGAGTTTATTAAGCTAAATTAATTTCCAATGTTGGTGTTAAATATTACTTTGCGAGAACCTTAATAATGAATATTTTAAAGATGATTATTTTTACCACGACTGTAATATGGCATTATTGGAGTTTATTGTTTGCTTTTGTTGTGTCAACTGTGTAGTGTACCGGTTTCACCTTACAATTAAAAAAATATTTTTCCAAGGGAATGCTTTATCAAATATGTTTAGGCTATGTAGTAAAAATTAATAAAAAAAACTGTACGGATAACTGGCGTTTTAAAAAAAGTTTTAAGAGAGAGAGTAGAGTGTGCCATTAAAGATGCAATTCAAATCGAACTTAAGTATAAAAAATTAGGTTCTCAAATACCTACATTTTTCAGATGGGTATGATTATAATTATAATTTTTACCTTCAAATAATCAGATTCTTAATGTATCATAATGATAAACCATCTCTAGTGCAGTCGCTTACAAAAGATAGAAGATGTTTCCTGAATCTTTAAGATGGATCCCCCTTAGAATTTGCAGACATTCGTTAGAAGCAATGATTATTCAGCATTAGAATACGAGCGTGCAGTGTCATGCTCGTATTCTAATTTAATATTATGAAACGATAAAGAATTTCGCAACTTCGCAGACACTACTTATTTACTAGGTAGATACCTACTTGTTGATTGTACGTGAAAAATAAAACACTTAAGTTTAAGGAAAGTACATTTTTAATTTATTTATTAAACTTTTAACTTAATTATGGTCCAATTTCAACTAAGTCACCGTCACCTACATATATAAAAGCGAGTCGTAGTCGTGTTTATAAAAACCAAGCCTTAGCCTTAGTAATTAATTAATCCACGAAACTACGGGTTAGCACAACCAACAAAATAAGGAACCCTAAAAATATCGCCGATCTAAAGGTCTGTTTGTTTTGCACTCGTGATTCCGTCAGACGAACGAACACATTCGCTGGAATACTACGTTCTGCAAAATTCCCACCAAAAAATCGTCTGGGAATTTCGAATTCCCGTCGAGTGGTTAACACAGAGCCTGCCGTTAAGCGCACCTGAATTTTTGTTTTAGTGCAGATTTTTTTTGCCTAATTATTTTTCAACAGGTGACGAATTCAACGTCTCGAGCACCACTACGGCGACGGCACTACCAATCAGAAAAGCGCTTTAGTTTAGCTGTTGGTTGCAATTAGTGGATTTGGATCTCAATCAAATCAGCTAAGTGTGCGCTTATGTTGTGTCTATGTGCACGCAGACACATTTATTTTGTAACTGAAATGACGTACGCTGGAGGGTTTGAGAGCTTTTCACTAAAAACCGTTAGGCTGGGATTTTTTTTGAGTCATTAAAATTTATTTTTAAATGAACTGTGTATCACATTTTTTTAATTTGTCTTATTTTTAATCATATTACTATATATTGAAACACAGTACCTTAGGTCTTTTTTAAAGTAGCGTTTTTGAATACGCTGATAATGACACGTTAAAATGCTTGCAGCATTTTTTTCTGTCTAAAGTTCCTGAATATTATTTTTTATTTTAAGTGATACTCATATACACGCTTCAAACTGACACTATCAACTACAATTGTGATAAATTCCTCAACGGCATGTTAATAGTGGATATGGATATAAATTAATGCCTATTTAAAAATCTCTACATTATACGACACAATTAAACGCACCACTTTCGAAATTAAAATTCCAACTAAAACATCGCATCTCACATTCTTTGTTTTCGTTGTCAGTGTTGTCACATGTGATCACGTATCACACATGAGCGAAGGGATCCGATATTTCGATTTTTGATATCACTGACGAATAGAGTCGCAGTATTCGCCAGGGAAATTAGGATGTAAATTTCCATTCGCCCGCGAACCTGTATTCAGGGATTCTTTGTTTTCATCTCAAATTTAAGGATGCGAAGTCCCGAGAGGCGCGTGTAGCCGTCGGTTACATTCGAAATATTGTTTGAAAAGGTCGTGTTCAGCTGCAGACATTTTCTATCGAAGTTATCAACTTGAATAATAAGTATTATATAACTATAGGCTAGTTCTGATTTTAGTCCACCGGAGAATGGAAGCCGAATTAGAAGAACGCGCGCGACTTCTGTCGCGTTCGTGCCATGTTAGGTTGATACTTTGCAAAATATTAAGAAATATTTTCGAAGTCTATCTAACAGCGATTGGAAGTATACTGCTGGTCATAAGCCTTTTCGGGGCTTATATTATCTCCTCTCCACAGAGTCATTCATCACAGGATTTTTTAAGATAACCTATTTTAAAGATTAAGTTGGATAAAGTTATTTTTTTTATGATGTTGATTTAATCTTGTGGGTACTTTATAATATCAGGTTTCGTTGATTTTTGTGGAAATTGTTAGCAGTTTTCTTAGAAAACTAAAAAACATATTTCTTTAATTTTAAATAACTTGAGTGTTTCAAGACCGATTTCGATCATGTTTGATCCTTTACAATTATAGGTAGGTACTTCAAATACTAATACTGCTGGCCAGCTATTGCCACAGCTAATAGACACTTAGGGTATGAAGACGCTGACATAAACTAGTTGAGTCAGTACTTCGGAAGTTGGGGTAACTTTTAATAGTGTTCTCGTCTCTAGAGGAGACGTTGTCCATGCTATGAACCAACAATTTATACTTATCATGTCACACTAGATACTTGTAGTTCAAAGATGCATTTTGGTGTAGATGTCGTAGAAGGCGGTCAGATGAATAAATACGGGTATAGGACTGCGGAGGCTTCTTGTGAAAATAGTTATTTACAGTAGTCACCAACACGCCAGGCAGTTTTGAAGTGTTGGCTTACATTTTTTCCTGAGAAGAAGATCTATGCGCTTGAGGGAGATCTGAAGTTTGTATGGACTGATGAATGGTGAAGCAGTAATAAAAAAAGTAATATATTTTATTATCGTGAAAGAAACTACAAGTGAAGTGAAAGAAACTTCAAAGAAACTACTAAGTGTGAACGTTCTTTGAACTATTCCATTAAACGTATGTCCACTTATGTGTATAACGTGAAATTTTCTTCCAACATACGACACAACATGAATATGGAAACTCCTGTGCAAATTCCACAGGATTACGCATTCACAAGAGGCGATCAACTTCAAGCTCTTGACTGGCTATCTTTACAGCTAATACACTCAGCCATTTATTTAGTGACTCAAACTGCACTGTTACTTCGTAGTGTCGAAGCCACTTGGCACGGGGATAGACACAAACTAGTTGCGTCGGCACTCTCGAAGTTTGCGTAACTTTTAATAGTGTTCGTGTCTCTAGAGACACACCATCGAAGTATATCAGCCCGGTGTTGATTATCTTTGAAGTTCGCAGACGAAAGTAATCTTAGCTACTTTTAAGTCATGTGCTCAAAAATAGATTGATCATCAGTGAAATGTGTCGAAAATAACTATATAATCCGACTTCAGTTGGTACTAAAATGTGCGTATGTAGTACGTACTTACGTGTGTAGAGTACCTATGATGCAACCGGGAAGGTTTGTTCACACTTGTTTCTAGCGTAAAGTTTTTCTTACCTTTCATTGGAAGGGTGTAGTCACCGAGTCATTTTATTATAAGGCGATCAACTCAGTTCTCTAGTGTAACAGCGCTTCTGTGATAGAACCCTTATTCTATTATACATATATTTCTAGTGTCTATGGGCGGTAGTGACCACTTACCATTTCTAATGACCGCATGGTCGATTACTACTTAAATTTTATAAAAAAGTACGTTATGAGAGTGAATTTATCTAACGAGTAAATAATAATTAGTTACATACATAGTTGTCATTAAATAAACTTGAGTTTTATTTAATCATATCTTACAATATTTTACGCCAAATGGGTATTTCGTTTCAGTAGATGCAAAGTACCTACCCGTATTGTCAAATAAGCCGCTAGTTTAGTCAAATGTGTGGCGAGATACCGGACCTAGCTTTTGTTGTCCATGTAAAAACAAGACGGTCAAAAAAAATGTTATACAAAGAAAAAAGACAAACCCGCTGAGTTTCTTGCCGGATCTTCTCAGTTGAGGTCGTGTACCGAGCCGGTGGTTGAGTAAAAAAGAATATTCTAATTAACAATTTGTAAGTGCCTGCGTAGGCCTATGGAAAATAAAGTTATTTTTCATTTTATTTCATTTAATTAAAGTTGACAGATTAAGTCTCACTATTGGGTTTTGTACTTTTAAAGTGATACTTAAGTATATGTAGTATGCGGTTACTCGCAAAACTAAAAGCAGCATAGTCTACAAAGCTGCTTCAAGATGAGTTTAGCAAGTTTTTACTTATACAACGTAATTTTTAACTTTTTTACGATTTACCAACTTTACCTTTAGACTACAGATAGGCGTAGTATGCCTTATAAAAGTTAGGTCGTAAACACACATCTATACCCATTTATATATTTTCTCAGTCGCGTCGTAAAGTACTCCAGTTCGAGGTCTCAACAGGCCCCTAATCCTAAACTTTGGTCTTAACTTACCTGATACATGTAACTTATGTATAAGCAGGACCGTTTAATAAAAATATGACGTTGATACCTAGCATTAGAAGGAAAATGAAGGAGGAAGAAGGAGTTTATGAAAGCGATTAGTTTTTAATACTTATCGTGTAAAATTGTGTTTTAAATACTTTTTACTTTTTAATACTTTCTATTTATTAGACGCTCGACTATGTAATTGGAAGTTGTTTTGAATAATATTAACACAATTAACCGAAATTTTAAGTTCGGTTAATTACATATCTTACGATGACTTGCATCCTCATCGAAAGATTTGTAAAGGAGATAAAGATAAAAGATAAGATAAAATAATTTGTGACAAAATTATCGTTTGTATATTAATATATTGAATTGTGATAAAAATGGTTTGTACAGCAGTGATACAGTAAATAGCAGTGATAGCCGAATGGTTGAAACTCCGCCTCAATCGAGGGTCCGAGGTTCGAATCCCACCACTGATTTTTCTATAATTATGTGCGTATTAGAAGTTAATTATTACCGCTTTACGGTGAAGGAAAACATCGTGAAGAAACCTACATACCTGAGAGTTCTTTAAAAAGTTCTAGAAGGCGTGTGAAGTCTACCAATTCGCACTTGGCCAGCGCAGTGGACTACAGCCTGAAACTCTCTCAATCTGAGAGAAGACCCGTGCCCAGCAGTGGGACGATAATGGGTTGACGGATATATATTACTCTATAATATCAGAGTGGTTTACAAGAAATGTATCACAGGTGACACATTTCTTGTTGTAACATTGTACGAAATAAATACTTAGCTTAAAAATGTTTGTGGATATAGGATCGATAAATAATTAGAACCTTTTAAGTATTTGAAGGCTTTCTTCACGTTTTCAGAGTTAAATACAGTAACGCAAAAGAAAGGTTTGTGCTTCTCTAGGGAAATCTCTGATACTGAGAAAAAACCAGATTGAAACTAAAGAGAAAGTAGCTAGGATTCATAGAAATTCAATCTCGTTATTGAGTTTCGACGGTACCAAAAATTAGGGTATTACGATACTATACATATAAATTGATTGAAAATTTGTTGATATATAAAAAATAAATTACGTTTTACGTAAACATTAATCTAAGGTCATATTAAATGGCGGTAATGATAAAAAATATCCCTGATCGGTCTTATTGTTATTTTGTTATTTCACTAACAGGTAAATGGATAGTTTTATTCCGTAAGCCATTTATCAAACACCATCAGGTAGAATGGTACATGTGAAATACACTAGTTAAAAATTCATTGACTTGTTTATGTTGATTGGTTACGTAAACATGTCACGTATACGGATCACAATAATAAATAGCTCAAAGTTCTTTTACGATAGTTACTATTTTTAAAGGTCATCTATTTGCACGAAACCGACACAAATATACTGTTTTTAAAATTCTCGTCTATCTATTTATAAAGCCTAACAGAGCACACGACTAAATTGATTGAATGATCTTAGACTATAGTTTTTATACAGAATACGTAAATTACAATAATGAAATTGCATGTCCAGACGTACATTAGATATTGCTGAGGCGCTATTATATTTGTTGAAAGATATATTTATATAAACAGCCCGATACAGCACTTTATCTTATTTGGGAATAATTATATCTTTGCCACTTTTAATGACATCTTACAAGTCATAAGAAGTGACTGAGCGTGAGTTTATATCGTGCAACGCATAAGTTGAACTTGTCGCCTTTTTAAGATAATCAAAAACCAAAAATTCTGCATATGATAAAGCTGCATTTGTATGCTTGTATACGAATATTCCACTGTGTAACACACAACAAGTGAATTACGTTTACAACTTTTACTTCGCGCAAGCGCCCTCAATCTTACCGCCTCTCATTTTTGCCGCTAAGTAAGAAGATTAAAAGTCTGCATACACTCTGCTTAGACTACCGAACGATAAAAATATCATAAATGAAATATCCCTGCGTATCTTATGCTCAATTTACGTTATATTATTCAGAAGAGTGCAGGTATAAAGTGTAAATTTGGCGCTTACAAATGCATTGTTGTACTACAAGTTTTTATGGACCTTATGCTTTTTAGACTTAGGTAAATATATTTATCATGAATAACAACAACATTAACTATAACATTTATGATGTATAAGTACAACTTTGCTATGACATTTAGTGGAGTCCAATTAATAAACATAAAATAACTATAAACAGAAGCAGCAAAGTACAGTGGTCCTTATGTAATACATACGTTATCAATCTTTAGAAATAATTATTTCTTCCAATCATATAGTTCAATCTACCGCCTATGATTTGGACCAGCTCAGAAGTCACTTGTATTTACGCATAACGGTAATAGGCACCATGGCGCCGAAAATGAAATAGAAAAATACTAGAAATAAGATCTTGGGTAAACCTTGTAAACAAGACTATAGTGTCTGATTGGCGTGGTAATTCGGGAGCGTGTAAGCTAAGATTTTGGAAGAAAAACTTTAAGGTGAAGTTTTACGCTATTTCACACGATAAAAGTTGTGTTGATCACTTAATATTAATTGATCCAGACAATATCCGTGTATATTATAGGTAACCACCCTTTTTAAGTATATTTTAAAACAAATATGTAAATCTCAGAAACTAAATAGGAAAGTTTTAATAAAAAGTATGTATCTGAAAACAAAAAATGTACAAATCTAAAAAAATAAGACGAGAAGACGATGTTATAATAATTTGTAAGTTAAAATATACGGTCTCAATAGTAACTTTGAATAATGATCAAAGCAGAATTTTTAAATCAGAAATGTGATCTCGGATCAAAGAGATTTGATACATACCTATCAATGTAAATATTGGTAGTGATGTAAATATTGCTCTTTACGTATCAAATCGTGTTTAATGTTGCAAACCGGCACTCTGTAACCGTTTTTTGTTCAACGGGAATAACTTTCCTTTTATCATTAAAATTATATAATTTAATAATGTGTCAAAGCAAAAAGAGAGATAATAAAAAGAAAATAAATATCTACTTCTTAAATTGTATTTAACGTGTATTCATTTTCCTTATCATAAAGTATATGTAAATTTACATGTAACTAAAATAAATTACTGTATTCAAATAATATATGATGTTTAAGAAAGATTTTGCTTTCTCGTAACATATAAGTATTATTTAAAAAAACTAATACATTGTCATCACTGAATTATAAAAAGTCTAATCTAAAAAGTCTGTATCTTTTTAAGTTAATATATAGAGTATATAGCAAATGGGATGGTATATAATAAGAGAATAAACTTTAATACTAAGCTACTCTGTTTTAGTTTTTTTTAAGAGTTAATATCATAATCTATCAGGCTGATCAAATGCAGCCTTATGACCAGTAACAAACGAGCCTATAAGACCTGAAATTAAGGACCGCAGCCTATAGATAAATTTACTGAACTCTTAGCATTAGTCCTCTTTGAAGATTTTCTTGAACCGACAAAGTAGATTTATAAGCCTAATCCAACCGTATTCGATTAAAAGTCAAAATTTATAAGATATACGAGTAGCCTATGAGCCTCGTATCATACTCCTAAGAAAACTAAAATGAAATACATTTTCTAATATACTAAAACCGCAAGCTATGCAGATATGAGACATTATCCATTATCCGCCGTCGTAACGTTTAATTAATCAACGGCGCTTCTAAGCAGACGTTGCTGTCTGCAATTGCACGGAATAACGGAGCGAAAACCCGAATTTTAGTCAGCATGCGAAATTAAACAGTGAATCGATTTTCGACTCGGCTATTGCGAGTGCAATGCACGACAATATTCAGCAAATGCGCGGCTAACAAATTATGCGAATAAACGATCATTGTGCCTGATTTTCCTGTAGGTCGTTCAACTTATTACATTCCTGCTATTTATTTCTAAGTTACTGATCCACGGTTGCCATGGAATCTTATCATCAGATTAATAAAGACCGCAGAAATCTCGAAAAGCGTTTGTGTTCCGATAATTAATTTCTTGTACGAGTAATGTATTCTTAGAAAAGTAGTTGGCTGAAATAAGATTTTATCAGAGATTGACCTAATGATCTCGTCCTACATCAGCTAAAGACGTCGTTTCGCTTTTACCGTATATAGCAACCTATTTATATTTTAGTAAAGATTGCCACGATGCGCCAGCTGGTAAGGCCGTTGAATAAACCGCCTTACATTAAGCTCACATTGTTCAAATTCAGTAGCTCGGCAATATGGAGCTAATGCCTATAGCCTATTATGTATGCTCACTTGAAGAACAAAGAGTTTGTACTGAAAACTACATCAAAATTAGTGTTACCTAGTTAGCTTAACTAAGGAACTCTAATATTTTTTACTAAGTAATAGATCTGTTGATAATACTTGTGGATATTTTTGCTACATATTACCTAACTATCAATATATTAAAATATATATATATATATAAATATATCTCTAAGATTTCCTATCATCTGATTTAAATTCGGTGCAGAACAAATATTAAGTGTTAGTAATTTTGTGACATATGATTATCTAGAATTATTCTTCAAAATCATAATTAATGAAAATTGATGTCACTAGCGTTATTATCAGCTATCGCTGACTGGTGTAGATAAACATATAGGCATACGTAACAGTGAACTAATACTTATAGAGCGAGCATACACAAATTTCTCCATCACAAGTTTAACGCTAGAGATACTTCTATACTTGCTGAAAGAACATGCTGTCTTAGTGCAAAGATATCCATTGGCACAACGAAACACGTCGCTTTTTTGCGTACACTTAAATACGCGTCCATAACGACCACGAATAAATGCGTACCGATATCTTAACACAAAGCGGCGTAGCACGTTCACAAAATGTGGCGCGTAAACATCCCTAGACACTACCTGTGACGCTGAGCAAGGACATGGTGGGACGAGCGTCCGCCCGGCCTGGCTGGCCCGTCGACCCGAGGCGGTCGGCGGGGCCGGCGCCTCACCGGCCGCCGCGGGGCGCCATATCTCGCACACGCGCGCCCGGCTCTACGCGGGCCGGCGACCGACTGACGCCCGGCTACTCGCCGCCTCGCCATCAACCTACAAACGGCAGGACATGCCTCCGCCGGCCGGCGGCGTTGCGGACACCCCGATTTCCACCGATCACCCCGATCACTCCGCGAACGTGCTCGTGGACCGAAACCGATAAAACTGACACACTCGCGGCGACACACGCGGCCGAATGTTGCGAGACGCGAAAGCTTCTCGACTCGATCGCGATAATAATGAGGCTTCGAAGGCGCATCCACGCATTTTTAGGTTCACGTCCACCGCGCAGGCGTACTGAAAACGTCTTCTGACATCACCGGCACCCGGATTATTTTCGCCCGGCGAGGTAAATACCCTCACATCGATCGGACCCGGTTAAACTGGATGCAATTATTGCACTGCCCTAGTCCTCCAACTGATGCAGTTTTTACTTCAACTAAGAGCTGTAGAGCACTAGTTGTATAGCCGCAATATGGCATCGTTACTATTCTCCTCGCGTTCACGACGCTATATTGACTGGACGTTACCTTGCAAATCACATTAAGAACTAACTGGCATTTTGGACTGTCGGTCTGGCGGTTGGTTGGTTCGTTCATGTAACAAAACATGTAACATTACGGTGGAAATTGTTATTGAAACTTTTCTAAAATGTTTATATTTACTTCAGTACAGGTAAGCACAAATGTGAACAATATTCTCCGAATAATAGGAACATACTAATGTACTTATAATTGAATAAATAATCAATGAACTTGATTCTTTTAATTTTTCTATTAAAAACACAATGGCCTTATTAGATCTTAAACATCGTGTTAAGTTGGCCTTAAGTAGCTTAAGTGGTTGTATTGAGAGGAAATCATTTCATAATTGAGTGGGGAGATATTTCTGCGGCAGTGTATTGCATGTGCCCCGGGAGACGGAATTTAATCAGTTGTGCGCCGACCGCGTGTAAGTGCTTTCATGATATAAAAACTCCACGTACATATTACCATACTTAAAGCAGTCTTGTATTCATTTAAGCTTCATATAAAAGTAATATTAGGTTAAATTCGCTGAACAATTTGTTCCGATAATTCGAATGAAAATAAAATATTTAATATGTCCATTTTTTTTGCTTTTTTTAATTTTATTATTACAAAGAGACACATATCACCGTATATAAGAGGAATTCAGGGAATCCGAACCAAATTAGCATAGATGAGAAAAAAAAACAGCTAAAATAAGAAGTCCTTCTTTATTTTATTTTTTTTGTCGACATATTTCGAAGCCCATTTATTCCACTTGCGTATCTTAAAATAGATTGAGAATAAAGTAAAAAAAAATAAGTTAAACGGTTTTATATTGCAGATAAATGTACTAAAAGCTAAAAAATACTTTCATGGATACAGTCATGGGTACCATATGTATACATTGTTATATTTTTAAAATAAAGTAACTCGTAAGCTACTCACTTTCGGGAAATATCTATGGTCACATAAATTCCGAAAAATGTAATATACATTTATGTAAACACCTATGACAACATATGTCATTTTTGAAATATACGAATTTTAAACATATGCATTGATTAAACTAAAATAAAATCGTGGGGCACGATTTTATTTTAGTTAAATTTCTATATTTAAATCGCTATTCTTTATACATTTTCATAAAATAAATCCGATAATACCTATATTATTTTTCTAATATAACTCTCTCCATTTTTGCCGAAGCGCTACGTGATGCCGTAGCCGCCTACGATGACAGGATATGGGCTTACTTTTCAAAGTTTCTACTTGTTACGCGATATAATAATAAAGAGAAATGACATGTAATCTATTATCCATGCCATTCCATATTAATAATTATTAAAGAAAAAAGTAAAAAGAATTATCATATAAATAATTGATGACAATAAGAATATGGCACATTTTTAAACGACCATTCATGGTTCGCCCGTCTTGTTTTAAGGGCTTTGTGAAAGGAAGACATTCCAACTTAATTCTCAGAAGGAAACAACGCAACAATTGCTAAACTCAGTAAGGTCTCTATTTGGTGTTGATTTTACAAATGTCCATAGCAGGCAGTGGCTACTTACTGTCCGATGGAAATCATTTTTATTTTCACCTCTAGTAAAAAATAGAAATTGACATTTGTGCTTCTCTGATTCACATTGGCCTGAAATAAATTATTTGGTTTGTAATCTGAACGAATAGTCAATTATCTAGAAAGAAACCGACGAACAGCTGGGCACTGGAAAATGAGCTGCGTAGGCAGGTACTCGAGTCGACTTGGGTAGAATAGTTTTAAAGTAAGTGGGTGGTTATTCAGAGGTCACATTCTTGGCTTTTTTTATATTATACCCTGATACGGCTAGGCGTTGGCGTTTTAGGAGTAAAGTAACCAAACCAATAATTGTATAACTTTGATAATTATCTAAGTTACAAGTATACATTTATTAGTACGTACTTTTTAATAGGTTTAACGAAAAATAATTGTTTCTAAATCATATCACAATTGTCGATTTACTTTTTCACATTTACGTTAAAGTACGATTATGAATAAATAATTATAACAGTACCACACATTTTTGGTATAACAAAAAAATATTTATAAGTAAGCTCTCAGGAGCAAGGAGTCTGAGCTCTTTACCTAAATTTATTACTGATACAAAAGCTCCCTTATCACTCGACATTAGGTAAATATATCATCTTAGACGTATATATGTAGAGTTTGATTTGTTCACATTATAAACAGGAACAAAATCATATATAAATAAACTTTTTAAAACTTAAACGTAAAGTTCCATCTCCCCGAATAGAACGGACAGGTACAAACGTGCATAGCGGAAGTTTAACAACTTGCTGTACAAAAGAGACCTCAAAGTATGTATAAAAGTAAAGTAAAAAGGTACAGAAAAGCAGCTTTACAGGCAAGAATTTAATCAGTTGCGAGGCAAACGTGTGTAAGTGCCTACTTATAATTGAAAAATTCAGTGCACGTATTTGATGGCATCGGGCACGTACTCGGGGTATTTGCAGTTTCCTGCCGATCTACATTTATTTTCGTGTATTTTCTTGGAAAGGCAGAAATGACAATGATTAATCATTATATGCCTAGTATTTTTCACCTTTGAAAATTGTGTATTTTAATGTTTAAAGTTAAGAAAAAGAAAAGGAAATATTATAATCATATTCGTGTCATATCAAATAGTAATACAAAAACACCATGACATAATATAAATTAGAAGAACCATTACAATAACCAATTACGAATTTGCCGATCAAATAACCGAATTAAATATGGCTATTTATTCCATGTATCATTTTATTTTTAAGCGAAACCTTACTGCGCTATGGATAATTTCTTGTAACGTAGTAACCTTATGACTTAACGCCACGTGGATATCTACATATGAATACAAACTCGATGGGTCGAAAAAATAAAGGAGTTTTTTTGTTTTGTACACCTACTTCCGTAAATAATGATGAAAATAATTAAATTCCGTAAATAATATGAAAGCTTGTTATACATAAACGTTGTTTACAGCCAAATTTCCACGGTAATAGGTATTCCTTGTTATTCATCCCTGGAGACCGCGCAATCAACATCAAGTTGTAATATCATTAATTTGGTTTGATGGATTATTTACAAAAAGTTCCTAATTTATGTGCATATAAGGTAAACTATCAACTTTCTTTTTAAAATCTACTAACTTTTTTTGCTATAGAATTCATTATTAATATTGATATTTATAAAAATAAACATTGGGTAAGAAAACTTTTAACATTTTTATAATTACACTGATATGCCCTCTATAAATGGAACATTACTTTATTGACCATTAACGTGTTTAGTACTAGTATGAGTACTTGACACGATTTAAAGCTAGCTTAGAAGGATCTTCGCCATCCCCTTTCTTTTTATACCTAACCCTGTATAATTAAGGGACTAACGTCTGACTTATTGAAGTAGATATACGTGCTTTTAAAATTATTCCTTTTACTTTTTCTTTCTTAATAAAATTGAAGCAGCAAATAAGCATGCAGTCCACTTGATGGTAAACAATCACTGCCGTCTGTAGACATCTGTAAGCTACTTCATATAAAACAGAGGTTATATCTAAAGTCAATCATAAATGCATTGCTACTCCCAAGGACTAAGATGGTCGCCACATATGAAAGAGAGCCGGCACCGCCCCTCTTTCTCCGAAA
>DWLI01000370.1:0-22477 GCA_018249915.1 Cecropterus dorantes dorantes | reverse complement strand
GAGGTAGAACAATTTGCGATTCCAGTGCGCTTACACCAGCGCCACACCTATTTCTGCCTAATATAAGCAGTGATAAGTACTGTTGTGTTTAAGTCTACAGGGTCTGTTGTAAGGCTTTTCTTATTCGAGGCGTTCAACTTACTCCTCAGGATTAGCAATTCAGGTGTAGATAACGTCAAGTAAGATTCTGATCTTATCTTAGGTTGATTTGGGTTTGCTACTTCTAACTTATGAAAAAAAAACGGCTAAACTCTGCCATGCTCTGTAAATCACTCTCTCGTGGACTTGTAACGACGGAAAAATAACCTCTTTCCTTTGGAAAGTCGGTTAAAAATAGTATTTTTGCATTTAATAGAAAACTTTAAATACATATTTTTAAATACTAAACAAACTTTGAAGCTGATAACATTTTTTTCCTTACGGTGCTGGTTTAGGTTGGAGGGTATCGGTAAGAGAGACACATATCCGAAGCGTTATAACTTAATGCTCAGGTAATACTGATCTGGGGTTAATTACAGATATCCATGGAGGGCAGAGGCCACATACCATCAGATAAAATGCATACTCGTTGGCTATTATGTAAAAATACTTAACATGTATCAAATAAGTATGCATAGGTATATGATCGGAAAACAAATGCCATTGAAGTGGTAGCGTAAATCGCATAAGGTCGGCATTAGAGTGACCTGACCAGTTGTAATTAGTACAGACGATCCAATGTTCGACCTAGTGGTCCGGCCTTGACTGCGCGTGGCTGCGGAGTCTCTAGCTCTACACTGAGCTGCGCCGAACACTTACGGCGCAGTCACGGAGATACAACAGATAAAAGTAGGTATTTTTTTGTAAGTAAATGTTTGTCCATAAGTATTTAATATATATTAAGGAACATTTTCCCGCGGCTGCGCCTGCTTGGGTTATGTACAACGGTAATAAGTATACCCTAACTTAATCCTGGATATAAACTATCTGTGTGCCAAATTTCATCCAAATCGTATCAGTAGTTTTTGCGTGAAAGAGTTACAAACACACGCACATACATACACTCAAACTTCGTGATATTAGTAAAATACAGGCTATATAAAAGCGGAAGGGCTCTCGCTTTTGACTAATCATCGCAGAGGCTAAACTATCAAAGCTAGAACCATTTTATGATCTAGTCACTCACTCAGAAAGGTTTAGTTTTGATACTCAATTTCTGTGGAGGTTAAATAGGGTATAATGCTTGTCTGCGCGTACGAAGTCACGGGCTACAGGTAGTTTTATATACAGTAAGGTCGCTAACAACATAAGAGCCAAATGTTTACAGCCCTATAGACCACGGATACCATATTACACGAAAAACACTAATATATTTACAAATAGAAAATTCATCAATGCATTTTATTTCATTGAATATATATATTTTTTTATGTAAGATGATAATTTACGCAATACTTATTATTAATCCAGCATGTTTTCTGGTTTTTATATAATTACTTTATTTAGCTATATTCATAAGTTGTATGTCTTATAAAAAAAGATTCAGTAAAGCTCGCCAATAAATCTAATAAAAAATTGATTATCGCAAAATTATTCAGATTTACTGTCATGTTTTTAAATTGAACTAATGACACTAAGTAATGTACGTTTTAACCGCAATCCGTATTACCCCACATTTGAACGCTAATCGTACTGTTATCCCAGACTCAAAAAAAAGCTAAAGATCAGACTTTTACATAATGCAGCACTTTCGTGAGCGCACGTAGCATAGCAACACAGAGCACAGCGCCCACCGCTCTCCGCACAACACACCGCACTCAGACACGCGCGGCGTTTTCCACCTAGCGCACGGTGCCGCATTGTTCGCGCCCGACGAGCCTAGCCACTAGCCAGATTAGTATTCCGCCAGTAAAAGTAAATGTCAGAGCTTAGTTTTAATGCGAAGGGATTCGTGGGTTCAACAATCACCTGCGCTCGGTTTTTTTACACGTCTGTGCCTGCGTCTGACTACAGCCCTTAGTACGAGTTTATGATGTTTCACAAAAACAGTCATTGTTCACGTTTTAGCCCATACATTGCAAATTAACGTTTTTGATCATACCTTGTAATGTTCTTTAAAATGTTGGCGAAAACATAGACAATGACTAATTTGAGGAAACGTTATGAACTCGTACTAAGGGCACCGAAACGGACGGAAAAAAATGACTCACTGATAAGAATGTTTATTAATTCTGGATTTCTAACTGACTAATGGGAAAAGACAATTGACGACATAATAGAAGAATATTTAATAAACAACGTTGATAAAAAAATATGAGGAGCATAATCTCAAATAACGATAGCTGAAAAAAATGGCAAGTGCGAGTCGATGTATGTACGTCACGGAGCCTACCACCAAAATTTAATTTTCTAGGATTTGTCATGTGAGCAGATATGGAAGTGCAATGAATTATGAAAATGTTAAGTATCGGTTCAATAGATAATCCGAAATACGCAGAAAAATATCGTTTTATGTGGAGATCCCTTTTATTTTTACCCGACTGCGTCAGAAGGAGGGTAATGCTTTTTGAGCGTTTGTATGTGTGTTAGTTTGTACGTATGTCCTTCTATTTGTCACGCGCTACAGGCCAAACTACTTGACGGATTGAGACATATGACATATCATTAGAATCGTCTTAGAGTGGAATTTGACATAGGCATTATAAATGGCGTCTGGAAATAGAGGAAAAGGGGGTGGGACGACTTTTTTTTTACTATTACGACAATATGGGTATGAAATGAAAGCTTGTAAATGGACCAATCCAAAATATATACATTATATTACATTTACTTGACTATTTTGACAAAAACTCATGTAAGTGTAAAATAAAATATATATCATTATGAACAAAAAAATTAGTTTTAGGCAGGGTATTTTGTTTTAATGTTTGTCACGATGTTACTAGTTGACATTTTTCTTAATTTTAGTATGAATTATAAGAGTACACATAATAATACACACTTAAGTGTCTTCCTAATACGGGTCAAGAGATAGACCTTTGTTACAGACGGACAAACACCGGAAGCTTAGTACAGGGGTTCCGTTTTCACATTTGGGTACAGAACCCCAAAAACAACTAAAAAAAAGCAAACCTCCTTAAAGTCAACTTAATATGAAGTTCATGTTATTGTGAAGTCATCGTCGAACTCCTTGTTTTGGGGGTTATACGAGTATAACACAAACTAATTACAATAGGTTTTAATAAATTATATAAAACTTTTATCGAACTTCGATAGATACTACAGTATACCTACGCACTATTCCGACCATATAACCACGTATAGGTATTATGTGTGGACATAATTATATGTATGTATGCGTACACGTGTCATTTAATTTAGCAGAGGGTACATGAATGAAGGTCCAGAGAATATCAATTTACATTGCAGTGGGTAAGTAAACTTTGATAATGTTGCTCTTATATAGATGCTGATAGATCCTTACATACTTGCAGATGATGATGCCCCTTAGGGTACGTCCATTTTCTTACTCCCCTTGGTGAGATGTAGTGAGATTTGCCTCAGCGACCCCCCCTAACGATCAAAATTTTGAAGAGACACATATTTTACTTAATTATAATCAGTTTTCTCGCAATTTAACACAGTTCCTTGCAAGAAAAATATACGTGATATAAAATTCATGTGAATTAGATGTATTGCATTCATCTCAATTCCGATATTAAAACTATATCTATCTAGCAATACAATGTAATTACTGAGTGAGCCTCTCTGACTGACTTTAACAGTTTTTGTAAGGATAATTCATTTTAACTGTTATTAGAACTTATATTCTTGTATAGATGTGATAAATTCAAATATGACAGAAATCAACCCTACCTAGTTATCTATCCTCCCCTACCACGTGACATAGGTGTGGTTTGTGTTAAGCAAGGGTTGGCCGAATGAGTACAAAGTAGAACGCGGCATATATTAAGAAGTAGCGAAGTGGGGAACCGCACAGTATCAGCGCACGCAAACCACCGATACCGGAGTTCAATGACAAGCCTCCAATACTAGTATAACGATGATGTCATGTAGTACGTTGTGTAAAGATGTGTGCAGTGGCAGCCTGGTTGACTCTAGCCATGCACTGGAGTTAAATCATCATATTTATTTATATATAAATAGGCAAAGGCAAAACAGTTTAGTATTTAAGACAAAACAGTCGTTATTCGAAATATTTTCTTTTTTTTTGTTTGGTTGCGATTGGCAAAATTTAGTATAATCAATAAATAATGGAAAATTTAAGATGCGAATTTCGACTACTGGATGAATAGTCACATTAATAAATAAATAACATAAATATGTAAGAAGTTTTGAAATATTTCCTATTTATTAAGCATTCCTATTTCTATTATATCAAAATAAGACCAGTATTTCGAAATTTTCCTGGTTTTTTAAACGCGGAAAAAGGAAACGAGCGAGACAGAAGAAAGAATTAGACAATGTTTTCCTTAAAAATTAGGTTGTATAACTGAGAAACCAAGTACACGGGATGCACGGGACTACTCTCAGAATAGAGACTTCAAAGTTGCGAGATGAGGTAGAACATGAAACTACCTCATATTTCCTTTACCAATCATGACTAGTTTGAAGAAGATACCTAACATTTAATTTTGTCATTCAAATTCAATTAAGTATGGTTTTGTTTCAAAATTAATTGTACGTTTGTTATCAGTTCAGATATAAATCGTAGCTAAGTTCAACCACTACGTTCGAACTTGGCTACGCATCTTTATGCGTTGCTACCTTTGTGGACTGAGATGGAGCGCATCATCTAAGCGCACGCTCTAAACCAAAATACAGGAGCGTACAGCGCCGTTGTTATAAGACAGGAATGGCGACAGTGCCTCTGGAGAACAATCACGGCACCATTACTTGCCAATCTAATCCGTAGGTATACGCAATCCATATCCGATTTTCACATTACACTGAGGTTCATCGAATTTAAATACATTAGGAATTGAAAAGTTTTGGTAAATGACGAAACGCTTTACTTTACAATCGCCCGTTTTACATAGCCGTTGCATAATGTAAAGGCAAAAAATTCAAATTAACATGTCGATTAGGCAACTACGCGGCTGGCAGATAGTCGCGAGTCGAGGGCCAAAGTTCAATGTCTAGTGTCACCGCCTGAATGATTGAGTACTAAGTTTTTTTTATGGAAATGAATTGCAAATGCTAGAGTAGAGGGTGTTTGCGGTACTGCTAGCATAGTTTTCCAGGTGCTAAATACATTTTTATTATTTTATATTACATTGAAGAAAATGGCCATGCAAAATCTACTGCCCCCTATGGATCTGTAAGCAACTGCACATAGAACAGAGGTTTTACTTGAAGTTAATAATGATGATTGCCATTCCTGAAGACTAACATGCCTCGTATATAAGTCAGCTGGCTTCGCGCTAGAAATAGGTGTGACGGTAGCACCTCGGGTCGAACCGTACTGGTTTTACCGTTAAACTGATTTCATAGTTAGGAAATTATATACGATTGTCTAGCTCTGGCTAAGTCTGGGCATAGTTACAGACCCATTACCATGCCACAGTTTAGTTTCGATTCTCTACTCATCTATCATGGCAGACAGTGTTATTAGTAGACTTCTCACTTGACAATATTATAGAAATGTGACAGAGTACGTTCTTCTGATGTTCTCCTTCCTCGTTAATACAGTGATAATTATCTTACTTAACATGGGGAAGAAAAGTGTCACACGCGACTTTTTACCAATTGGTAATACCAAATATTACCATATAAGTCTTTGTGTTATAAATTGCTCCTTATTAAAACCCTGTCACATCTAAAAATATATAAAAAAAAAGATTTCTGTAGGATACTTGTTCAAAATTTATTTCGTATGTTCATCTCATAAAATTATTATTTTCTGTCGGTCTAAATTTATATTTTCCAAAAAAAAAAATTAGACATTATTATGTTTAAAAAAGGTAGGAAAAACGATTTAAATGTTTTTTTCTTTAAGTGCAAAAAGAATCGCTTTTTCTACTTAATGAGCGATATATCAACCGTCAATCAGTCAGAGATGGCGTTAGTGTGAAATGAAATTTTTTGCATGATATTTTTATATGTCTATATAATATTTTTAATCACCCTGGGTTTACCGCTGCTGACGATTAATACTTAAAAACATGGTATGTAGTTTCCTTTTAACGTTTTATTATTTGGACTACTTTGATCAGGTGTTGTTACATGTACGAGTACATTTCTATATCATCCCAATATTTAGCGCGATTTTATGTCGCTGATTTAAATATAATTCATGCAAGAGTAGGTATTTATGAAAAATGTAGGTTATTTCATGGTAAAGTCAAGGTTTTCTTTTGTCTTCACGTTTCATTGTTTTTACATTTTTTCATAAGCTAATAGGTGTATTTATACTGTTACTAACTAGATAACCGTGAGTAGATTTGAGTAGAATAACAGTTGTAGATTTGTACAGTAGGTTGTGATTTTAGATGCGAAAATTTTATTTATTTTTCAAGGTACCATAAACGTTGTTAAGTGGTTAATATGTACAAAATATAGTTTGATATTCAATACAAGTAAAATGTATATTTTAAAGTTATAGTAAATTAATGTCAATCATTTATGGTAACTGTTTGTTACTGAGTTAGGAAGTAGGATTTTACGATACGATAAAAAAATATTTAAATCGTTAATAGAATACAAATGTAAAGCAAGACAAGGAAAATTTTGTAAAACCAAAGTTGATGCACTTTGTATCTCCATATTGAGCATTTAGTCAATTTCCACCTGAGTCTAATCTTCGCATTGAATTGGTTGTTGCAACTTTTCTGTGTCTGCTTCATTGTTCTATTTTATATATAACAGTACATCAAATTATCGCAACCATGCTCCAAAATTTTCAACATAAAATCATCCCGAATATTTCTAATTTAAAATGGTAAACTTATTGTTTCGGCTGTCCGTGAAACTACTTACACGCCATCTATCACAAAATGATTGAACTTTTTTAAAAACTTGTACTGTAACATATAAAACTTTCATTGCAATAGTTTGGGATCGCATACGAGACAAACAATTATCAATCCTGGTTTTTTTCCTGCCCACTGCTGGGCATAAGTTTGAAAGACAAGAGACGAAGGCCTAGAACATATTGCACCATGCACCTCCATTTGCAATAACATTTATTTATTCATGTACAAATTTATAAATAACATAAGGGGTCATGAGCAGAGCAAATCTAGAGTGGGCCCAGTGGTATGAATACCAACTATATACCACTGCTAGGAAAAGTCCTATTTACAGTAAATATGTATTTTTATGTTAAAGTTACCACCACGCCTGCGGCTTGCTGTTAAACAGGTACTGCAAATCCGTAAGCGACCATAAATGAGACAGAATTAATATTAACCATCAATCCTCGAACTATTGCCTCAGAAAACTAACTATAAGTTGGGATTTTAAACCAGGACACAGCATCTACAATGCAATAATGGGTGTAAGGGAGAGATCACTGCACACTATATTAAACCATGAGTTCTACTGCAAAATTAAAAGAGTTTTGACAAGAAAAGAGAAGCAGTTTGTATTTTACAGTATCTTAAATGCTCATTAACTTTTAATGGAATGTGAAGTCTACAAATTTGCAGTCTGCAGACTTACTTTGACAAGTAAAAAATCTGTATGTACCATGTGGCTATATAAATACAATAAGTTTTTAATAACAACCTACACAACAAATCACTTGCTATTCTATGACAACAGAGATTCTGAAGATATGGCGGTCCTCATGTTGCATGCATAGCATGTCTGCCATACGCACTTGTTTTGTACCTATGGATAGTTCTATATATACATTGTTTAAATGACAACACAAACAGTAGTCAGATTTACAAAAACTTAAAGGCGCAAAATGTGGTTCTTTTTCTTTGAAAATATTTTGTTACCAGAAATCGTAAAATATCCCATAAAAAAACAAAATAGTTTTATTTCTAAATTGAGTGTTCAATGGATTAATGTACTAGTCACTCCCACCTTCTATTCTAGATCAGTAAGATAAAAAAAAAGAATGAAATAATAAATGAAGTGAAGAATGAATGAAATTAAGAAAAAATAGCATCAGTGTCAATCAATATTAATATAAGATTATAGACAGAGTACAAGAGGCCCTCCTACTAATATTATATTTTAAGTGTGGTAGTTTGTAAGGATTTATGCGTGTTTGTTACTCTTTCACACAAAAACTACTGGGTGGATTTGGAATAATTTTGGCACACAGTAAATTTACGGTCTGGATTAACACAAATCCGCGAGAAAAAGTTAGTTACTTATAATAGACAGATAGATGCACTAATCTAATCATATGTTAGTTAAGAGAATGAAGGTAAAACTAAAACATACATCAACCCAATCACATGACCTCTTTGCTCTTTATATACATTTTTTATGCATTTCCATATGTACTATATAGATATATAAAAAGTGTCTGCGTGTTATTTCAAAATCACTGCAAGTTTGTAATCACAATAACTTTAGTAGTGTGATACTCAAGCATATATGAGTTATACATAGAGAATTACTAAATGATGAACCATTTTCATAAGAATTTCATCCAAGAATAGCATAACGTTTTAGGGATGATGAGGTTCGTTTTCTTTAAATTATCTTATTCATATTCATCTATGAAGGTAAATATTATAAACTGTACACAGGGATGCAAGAAAACAAAGCTGAGAAGGTAAGCTCTTTGTACACAAATTTATCATTAAAAAGTCATTCTATTTAGAAAATAAACAGTCATGTACTTTCTATCATCTATATTAATAATTAAAATGCATCTTTTATGTGAATCTGCATGATTTTAACATTAGGACCAATGTAATGAATATATTTATTCATTTTTTTTAATAAGTATTCCCTAAAACAGTAACTTTAATTTAAACAGAGTACTTTACTCTGTTTTATTTTGACAGAGTAATTTATTTTGACCATTATTTAGTCCTAACAATATTATTGTCACTACAGTTGTATGAAAAGTGTGGTCCATTTAATTACACCTAACTCAACCGTGAGATAATCCACTATGTACATTAAAATTTCTTTTCCCTGTGTGAGTCATGGCAACGTGATGACAAACACTAGTAACTAGCCAACCACTGGAACAGTGTTTCTCAAAGTGGGCGATAATAACCTTGTGGTGGATTACAGGCTTTAAGAAGCATGGTATAGGGCCAACAAAAATAAAGACGACCAGCAGTTTAGGGTTTAGGGTTAGGGTTTTGTTTACTATATATTATCAACTAAATGAAAAACCTACCTACACTACATTGATTTTTTTTATTCTTTGTCTATGTTATTGTGTATATAAATCTGAAATACAAAGTTAAAAAGTCTTGATGCTAAAAATACTTAATTTTCAGTGAAGTTGATGAATGACATTGGCTGGTAGACAAATAAGTTTGAGAATCTCTGCAGTAGAGGAACACTAGTTACATCATCACTTATGGTGAGATATGTATGAGAAAATCATGATCGATTGATGGTGAATAAGTGACCTAAGTGCATGAGGCAGCCATATATAGAATAAGCAGTAGGTTTTTCTACTCATATATACCTTATGCATAAAAAAACAAAATTCACAAAACGGTTCAAAATAAGAAATCTATTTTATAGTGTCTATTGTTCAAATTTTTTGTAAGTATTATTATATTATATAAAGATACATATGTTTTATACAGCTTTAGTAACATAACATATTACTGGCTAAAGTACTTGTGCTTTGCTACAGGACATAAAAAAATCATCTTTAAACAGTGCAAAATATCCAAATCAAATATAGCCTATAATGTAACCAGGTAAATAAGCTACGTCCATGTGAAATTTTATTTAAATCGGACCAGTGGTTCTTGCATGATTGAGTAACAAATAGAAATACAGCATCTCATTTTTTATATTTTAGCATAGATATAGCTGTAATTCCTTATATATCATATAATATTATTTAATTAGTTTATTTTTAACTCGAGTTTTCACTTACTCATGCATGTTCTCCTATTTGAAGTGAAAGATAGAAGATTACTTGCATATGAAAGAGGTTAGAGAATAAGAAAGACAAAGGAATCAACTCTGAAATAGTTATTACTCTACCTACCTTATAAGTTAAGATTATTCTGATCTGGTAGTAGGTTAAAAAAAACTATTTTAACTAATAATTTGTAAACATTCCCAGCATATAACCCATTAACTACATTCAAGCTATGAAGCTTTTTATTTTTGACAACATTTTTAAAAAATGTCAATGAATTGAATTTAAATGAGTATGTAGTATTGTAGTTATAAAATTATTTTCTTTAAGTACTAAGACAAAAACCTAAATTATAAATTTGTTGGTTGTTCTTTCATACATTCTATACGGCATTCAAAAAACAGTAATGAAATGAACTTTACTCAATGATTTTGAAGCATAGTTGAGCAGATTTGATTTCAATTAGCATTCAATGAATGGAGATCATTCAAATGAGATTCACAAGTCACATAATGCTGAATGGATGGTGCAATTGTCTCTGACCACCTGCAGGCAAATCTAAGTAGTACCTTCACAAATTGTTATTGTAAAACTTGACATAACATAGCAATTATGTCAGTATAACTAGTCAATCATGATATTTAATTATATACAATCATAATTTAAAACAAAGTAAACGCTCAGGTTTGTAGCCCAGGATGTTATAAGCACTAAAAATAGGAGACCTGATAAAGGAGAGACGTGCCCTGTGTTTTTGAATATTGAAACGGAACTCAGATTCTTAGGATATGTCCATAAAATATCTGTGAAATTGTTTGTTTATATAAATATAAATAATGCTAGGTTCTTCTGGTGGATGCTTTGTGGTGGTTCAATTGGTTCGCTTTATAATTTTTTAATATTATGTTTGTTGTAATAAACCTCAGAAAACTACATACTAACATATTTTCTCAACAATATTTGTGTCATTTTTATTTTTGCTGAATATTAGGGAATTTGCATTACTGCAAAACAGATATTGGATATGTCCTTGCAGGTTAAAAAGACAAGCAAATATATACCATACAGCTAAAAATACCATGTTAGGGGTAACAATGCGTAAACAATTGCTTATGTGTAGAATTCTGTCGTCATTATAAATGTAAACAAGTTTGTTTATATAATAATCAAATACAAGAACTTAATACTTCTTTGGTTAAATATAACAACATTGCCCTTTTTCTGATGCAGTGGGGTAAAAAGACAGCAGTCTGTATTTATCAAACTTAAAAAAAAATTGGTTATTAATCATCAATTTCACTGACTGAATCTTCTGTAAACTTTGTTTTGAATTTACAACATATTATATTTATAAATCTTAAATATCTATAAATTTAAATGTTTTATTGGTGATTTAACTAATATATAAATGGTTATTACTTTATGCATGTGCCATTTATTGATACTGTCAATTCTTGTTTATGTTGTCCTTATGGGTTTATTATGGTTTCATGGTCCTTATGGTTACATAAATAACATTATATAAATAGAAGAGCCTCATATCAAGTACAGTATTGTAAACCTGAAATTAGAACCACAATTGCATCATTAAACATTATCCAGATAAAAATAATCCAACAATATAATAAATGTTATCATTTTGACAATGCATTGATTCTTCATTTGATTGATATGACATGTTAATTTTCTTGTACTAAAATTCAATTCCCTGTTGGAAAAGGTAAGAAGAATCTATTTATACGTCTAGTGAAATATATTCATGTATATTTATTTTGATGCTTTTAATAATTCTACATTGTAAATTTGAAATGTTACTATCATTTGAGACAAATAGTAAACAATGGTTCAATATTCTTTAATATATTGTAAGGTGTATGTCATCAAACAAAGATTTAACTAATAATTAATTAACCTAATCCAATGATGAAGAAACAAAGAGCCTATAGATTGATTTCCAACTAGAAAGTAAAAGCAAGTTAGTGACTTACATTTTGAAATCTGCACATCGGTGTTTCATCCTTACACTGTCAAAATTGAGGGCCGGCCTCTCACTATATGGATATTAATCCTTAGGTTTCATGTCTTCAAGGGATGCCTCAAGATGAAGGGGTGTTGTAATGTCTCCGTGTACCAGTTGAACGTCACCTGTGCTCGAGGTGGTTCTCGGTGAAGTCACCACAATGCTCTTCTCCACTGTACTCCGGCCACATAAACACTGTTTTGACTATAAATTAATAATACACTAGAGATAACTGCATTGGCAAGCTGACACAACACAGACTGGCTCCTGTCTCTGGGGGCACTGAACACATTTCGTTAGCACTGTCGACACTGAAAACCGTCCGCGGAGCCTCCGAGCGTGTTCCCCGGCGGCATGCTGGCGTCCGACGGCAGCGCGAGTCGCACTTATGGCTCGAATCACGACCTAACCTCAAAACGCACACTAAATCGAACGATTGACGAGCACAGATGTTTTGAAATTCTGTAATATGGTCGCGACGACGACGCGGCACGAGTGTCGCACTCGATTTCACAAAGAACGCGAGAGCTGGCCGTGTCGGGCTCGCGTTGCGGATTTGTGGGCAAATGCTTTGTTTGAGTAGGTACGTAGTCGCAGCCTTCGCCGCGCTATACGTAGGTACGCGCGTACGTTAGGTATGTGTAGTGCACGGCGTATATGCACCTAGCCATAATTCACTCGGGCGGTCGGGGAGCGCCAGGCGAGTCCGAGCGCGCGGCCGCCCGACACAAAGGGCGGCGTGACGGGTTCCGTGCGACCCGCAAAAACTGTAAACACGACTCCGATTTACGAGCGGAGCCGCGAGCCATTCATGCACGGAGCACGGTACGAGGCGCAGGGTGCAGGCGAGGCGCGCGAGGCGGAGGCGGTCACGCTCGGCCGCCGCGCTGCGAGATCGTATCGGCGCCCTGCCGCCCTGCCGTGCGACGTCGCCGTGGCCTCGCCTCGCGCTCGCGGACGATCCGACCGCTCCGAAATGGCGCAACGTCGCGGAGGCCGTGACGCCGAGCGACCGAGAGAATGTCGGCTTCGCGCTAGAGCGAGAAACGAGCGCGCACCGCTCGTTTCGCAACTTTGGATGGGCTCGCGGGGACCAAAATAATCCACCACGTAAGTACGCGGGCGGAGCGGCGGGCCCCGGGAGCGCTCGGGCTCGGAACGCGATACTCACGGCCTGGCCGCTCGCAGCGGGTCGGCGGCGGCGTCCATGGCGCGCCCAGGCCCTGGCCGCAGCCGGGCTCCGGGCCGTCGGCCGAGCGACGCAACACTCTCTCCGATCTCACTCGGAACGTGCCGAGAAACACCGTCGCACCATCTCGACGACACTGCACATCGACCGCGACACTTTATTAAGCGTATAAACACTCCGCGAACGGTGTTTTGTTACATCGGTTGACTTTTCTTTGAAAAATCAATATACATTTTCCCAGAGTTAGACGGACGAGTCGATGTCCAGCGCAGGTTATGTGCGTGAAGTTTGCAAGCTTTTTTAGCGCACCGGTGTTACCAACATTTTTTTGCCCATTTTTTTTGTTTGGGTGTTGTGATTTTTTTTTAGTGATTTGTGATGCACTTCGGGTTGGTCGTGTAGCGTTAGGTCTCACATAATGCCCGCATGCGCGCACAGTGGCGCCACAGTTACCTACATAGTACGAAGGCGGGAAACTTTGAATTTCTCTTGTAAATTATGTTATTATTGATTTAGATAGAAAATGATTGTATCCAATTTTATTCTATTTTACTAAACTGCTCTATCTTCCTATAGAAGAATTGATATCAGATGTATTGGTGTATTCTAATATTATATAAGCAATTAAAATATGTTAATATCAGCTATTTTAAATTGATATAATATGTCATTGTGTACTTAAAATTAAAATAAAACAATTTAACAAAAAATATATTGAATACTTTTATTACACTTCTAATATCAAATATTTATTATTTAAATAAAATACACAAATAGGTATATGAAAATATAAATAAAATGTTTCAATCGCCTCGTCTGCGTAGATAGTGCGGTTCAGGATTAAGTTGGAGGAGTTGAATCTCACTTTAAACATAAAAAGTGAAGAGATCACACCTCCACTTGACCCTTCACGCTAATGTCTTCTTCAGCAGCTATAACCTTCAGTTTCAGATGGAGAGTGAGTGTCGTTGCTGGAGACTCCACGCGTGAGCTGGAAAGATAGATCTGGCAGCATTTCGTCGTTAAACTGTCAAGATCCCCTATCCAACTCAGACGTGAAGCCGAACGCGTCGCCGTGCAGCGCCCTGAAATACAAATTGAAATAATTATGCGACATGAATGATGCCCGTGTTTGCTCGATGTGACAATCGGAGTGCGCGCGAGTTACGAAGCCGTGTGGCGCGCTATCACCGCTTGAAAAGGCGCGGCTAACGTTTTCTGATAAGAGCACTGCTTTTACCTGTCTCGCGTAATTTAACATAAACATATGACAAAATTATTCGCTATTTAAGCATCTAACTACCACGAGGATAATAAAATTGTTGGACAGTGATACGCCTCATGATCTGGGCGACCACATGTGCCATTGGTTCACCATATGTTATTACGTAATCATCATTCTGCTCTTACATTGACACTTTATATCCGCTAAACAGAAGAGCAGTTAAATATTCGTAGCACATTTAAATTATTACGACAAATGTTAAAATTAGTATAGCACAAAGACTTTCAACAATATTATCTGCGGCCACGTCAGCAAGGATATACTTTTCGAAATTAATAAAACCAAACTATCACTGAACGAATAAACGATATGGATGTTATACCGAAGCCCTAATTTTACCCTGTTGCCGAATTCCGGGACCGGTGTGGCACACAACCTGGACTCACAGTCGATGTTAATCACAGCGCAAACTTCGATAGAGACCCGATCGATCGATGGCCCCATATTTATACACTCGATAATATCTTCAGATATGATATCAGGGAACTGACACGAGGTACGAATGCCCACCATGATCGTGATAAGATTCGACGGAACAGGGAATCGATTGGTCCTCGCTGGGCATATCGGTCGCGCAAACACTCCACTTGGCCAATCAGCAAGGTATCGATGATAAACGGCTCATGTCGTCGATCGGCGTGTCGACTCATCGCACGTAGGGCTCCCGGCGGCGGCGCCCCGGAGCCGTGCGGGGCCGTCGCAGCCAGCCCGCTATCTGCTTACTTCGTCCCCATCACAATGACTAGTTGTTTACACTGGAGATACACGTTTATTACGTTGTATCTCGTTGACAATAGATAATTCTTCTATTTTCTTATGTGCAACGAACAAAATTATTCCTAGACGAGATATCATTACGTGTTTTAGTTGTAATACCACAAAACTATCTAACAATACTTACCTCGTCGAGTACAAAGACGATTTTTAGGTTTTAGAGATAAATGCTTATCATAATTATCTTCAAAAACAAACAAGTGCTAGCATTGAAATTTACTAAAAAGTAGGCATTATCGATCCAGATACCGAATGTGCATAGTAAATTAGATCAAGTACTTTTAAGTAATGTTCAGGTAGTCACTGTAAAAACAATTTCCCAGAAGCATGTTAAATTTCACGAAGGTACACGTAACTAAAATAGGTATGTGATAGTACGTGGAAGAATTTCGACATGATAGATAAGGTGGCAAAGGCGCATATCAAACGGTGTCATTTGATAAGACACAAGGTGTGTGCTTTCTGGTACACTTATAGACAGGTGTAATAAATAAGTGAGCCTATATAACTGATCAGCAGCCTAAAGTCAATGCATATTTCTGTTTGGCAACCTTCCCATGACATACACAACTAGCATAACAATAAATTGAGATATTTAGGCTGTTACTTTTTGCTCAATAAGGCGTTAGTTATAAAAATCACTGATCGAACATGAATCGAAATACATTTCTCATTAAATTCTAGGTAAAAGATAAATCGTAACAAAGTTTAGTAAGGTTCGTATTTAACGAAGCGAAGTTCAATGGCCTAGGGTGATGTATAGGATATGTTTGAGTATACAGTGAAAGCGATCTCCGTCTCGCGGGGTAAGAAGTTTGGATAGCAGCAGAAGGTGGAGGTGCGCAAGTTCAAGAGGGGCGACAGACGCGGCCGGGGGGCTCCAGGGGAGGGAGGCGCCGGGCCGGTCGCCTCGCGGCCGTGAACTGGAACTTCGGAAACTTCTGCCGTATTGTGTTTACATTGAACTTTGTTATGTGGGTTAAAGTTAAGCCAGAGTTCAGCGGCGTGTGTGGCGCTCGTTTCACTCGATTACAAAGTTGACTCGCAAGTTTGTCGTATCGATTTTCATCTCATGTTTATCAAATGTTTCAAGGTTTCCGTGCAATTCGTGTTCATGTATACATATGTCTAGGCAAGGTTGGTGTTTGTAGCTAAGTCCATGTAGATACATTTTTTATAATTAATTTGTGTATAATTCCAAATTGTTACATTGTCGTTCATTAGATACACTTGTTACAGTAATTTTATAAATTAAGTACTTACAAGTATTCCAACTATTTTTTTCAGACTATTTTCTATACAAAAATTTACGTATTATATACATATGGGACCATTTTAAATCGGATTAACCTACTTGACAACGGTTTAACTATTGATATTGGCACATCATTTATTCATGAATAAATATTAGTTCCGTATCATTTAATTAAATGCTGCTTGATTTGTTATAAAGTCAAAGCATTTTGATAACATTAGGTATATAGTACTGCTACAGCCACTAGTATGTGGCATGCCAGTTGCGATATTTCACGACCCAAGCCTGCGAGCGCTAGCGACGCCCTCTTGCCCTCTTCACTGCGCAATACGTCCTTGGGAACGAGGTACAAGGTACAATACCGAAGCGAACTCGCAACAGTCGCCTTAAACCACAATCACTCCACCTATCACTTGGAATCATTAGGAAATGATTTTTCATTCATGTAAATACATATTTTTGTATTATATGTAACAAACTAAGACTAAACATAAAAGACGATGGAATAATGAAATTTATATAAAAGTTTAGCTTTCACTTTTTTTAATAATGCACATTAAATTGTAAATAGACAATATTTAAATCAGATGCTGAGCGGCACCCGCCGTCCATGGACATTAGTATCACCTACAGTTAGATTGGGTAGTACTCGAAGTAGGTCAATTGGCCTGAGATCATAAGGAAGCTGGGAACACAATGCTTTTAGTCCTATTTATGATTATTCTAAATATTTTTATGTTTTCGGAAATTCATCAAGTCACAAATTTTACCAATTGATCGGACTGGAACATTAGAATATACCTTTACTACTTAAATACATAAATACTTAGCAAAATTATATTATAAAAGGTAAATTATTTAAGAGTATTGCTGGGTTAGGCCTGACATGGTTCCTTTAAGCCCTGTTTATCTATATCTGTCTCTATCCTAGTATCAATACACACTTGCGAAACTAATAATACAAACAGAATTAAAACTGGGTCACAAGTAAAGATAAAGTCTCTAATATCTATACAGTTGTCAGCTAATTTACTTATCTGGTTAAGTTAAGAACTGAACAAGAATCTAAAATATAGAAGAATTATGTGTTTAGTGCCATTATCTTTTTAATACTATTAGTAAATTAATAATAAGTCATGTTATTCACGAGAAAAGCTTCTGTTTTCCATGAAGTTCTTGTCTAAATCTATTTTCTATTATCTCTTATTAAAATATCAGTAAGTAACTGACCATAAAGAAAAAAAAACAAGTGGTTAAATAATATACTTTGTGTATATATAACGTATAATCTACTACAAAAATTGATGTATATCATGTCATGTTCGTGAATATAATACAGTATTCATTTATTCCTATGTTCTATTAAAATTGAGATTCAAATGAAATAATTTTATTTTTTTACATCTCTGAGGGCAACTCTTTTTGCTTAATAAGGGGCAAGTGGGACCTCTCAATGTTCTACATGGAGTACTCGAGAGTTCGCATTTCTGGACAGGGGAGTCTCAATTCCAACTTAACCTACTTTTAACTCGGAATTTATACGGTGCAAATCGTCAACAACTCAAGGATTTCCAATTAGGTACAACTATAGACCTTGTAGAGGGACATATCGTTCCTCTACATGTCCTACTATTTGAACTGGTGCTAACATCACCTACTACATGGCATCACTTACCAAAGGACAGGGTTTCATAAAAATTGAATGGAATCATGAAAATCCTTTACGATTCGGTTTGTATCGTTGCCACGAACATGCAAGATATAGAATGAATCTCCATGAAATTCTGGACAGGGAAATGACATGTTCCTATGGAATATTATTATTTATATCAATATTAACATCGATCGTTGTTTTGTTACAAAAATAAAAACGATATTAGTAATGAGTTTTTAATAATGCACGTTAGAATAATGCAATCACAACGTTGTTGGTTTTTTATTCCGTAGACAAATTGACCATGACTTCTTTAAAAAACTCAAATCATCACACACACACCAAAGGCATAGTGTTGGACAATTTACCTTCACCATGGTTGTGGACCCTTTAAATTAAATGTTCAAAATAGCAACTACATTGTATTGCATTCACCCGACTCCTTCAGAAGGAGGGTAATGTTTTTTGACTGTAAGTTTGTATATGTATGGCCATTTCTTTGGCACACGCTACAATCCAAACGACTTGACAGATTATGTCATATGACATATCATTAGAATCGTCTTAGTTTGGAGAACGACATGGCTATATAATTATTAAATATAGCGCCCGTACATAGATAAAAAAGGGGGAGAAAAGACGACTTTTATCATATGACAATATGGGTATCAAGTGAAAACTAGAAGATAGACCATTACGAAAATATATGTATTATAATACCTTTATGTTACTATTTTCAAGAAAGGTGGTAAAAAACGTTAACCTAAATATATTTTAATTTATTACAAATACTAAAAACCCCACTGCTAATTTCACTTTTAGCAGTCGGATCTTGTTTGTATTATAATTTCTTATTATTCACTTAACGCTAATGGCAAAATAGGTACTTGGATAACATATCGCTTTATTATTATTCAAAGCTACTTATTAAATAGCATATTTTTCTATTTTTTGGTTCTGTATTGAATTTGAAAATAAATATTATTATCATAGTTTTATAGCAGTTATAATACTGCATTTAGTGAATTGGTTAAGTTTCAATTTAAGACTAAATTACAAAAATGAAGTTAAATTCTGTTTTCGTTTGGGCACTATCGGTATCGCAGATAGGGGCCACACCTGAGCCTATTTTGCTGTTGTTATCAACTAGGTCTCGATAAATTTTCACATGAAATTGCTTGTGTGAATATAAATGACTAAATATTTTTATGATCGTTTCCATAATTGCTACTCTCACGTTCAATTGTTAAAAATATTAGTCAAATGGTCGGTTCGTTCTAACTTGCTCTGATTGCTTAGTATTTACTAAGTAACTAGCTGAAGTACCCGTGCTTCGCTATGTGACAAAAAATTAGGTTTTACTCGCTAATCGGTGGAGGTAAATGAAAAGTGATAAGGACCTTTCGGATAGAAAATTAAATGTTAATCTCGTATATGCGATCAAAAGTTTGTTAGTTTTAGCATTCTCTTTTATTTAAAATGGAAATATGAAAGCCTGAAACCATCGAATGTAGTGATGTTACTTAAATAGACAACATCTTATAATAGCAAAAAATATCGAAATCAAAAGTAGCTTATAGATTGTGCAGTTAAATATTTTACATCCATGCAAAATTTCATGTAAATCGGACCAATGATTCTGGCGTGATTGAGTAACACAGAGACGCACACCATCTCTCACTTATGTACCTCCTTATTCTTAGTCTAACATATTGACTAGTTATTTAACATATTTTACATTGGGTTTGTTTAATAAATATTACTTAATTTCACATATTATTGCAATATGACGATGAACGACTTATCTTATAGAAATATCTTTATCGGGAGATCAGAGGCTCTATTCATACTTAACAATGCTTAAAAAACATAATAAATGTCGTAATTGGAATTTAATATAAATCTTCTAATAGATTAAGATTTTGTTGTTGAGAAGTTAATTGTAGTACCTACACTCATTAACCCTTGATGCTGTAAAATCTCATGTTTGCTGAAATGACCATAATTCAACCATCTATAACAAAATAATTCAAAAACGAAGAGACCTATTCAAAATATTTAAAAGTCTAAGAGTAAATCTGTTATTTTTTTATAAATGGAATTGGGAGTCATACTACTAAACATTTAAACATTTTTATAAAAACAATTATAATAATATTTAATTTAGAGTCTTTATTTTGATGTAAATCGTAGTAATGTTTCAACAGCACATTGTGCCCCTGTTGAAGATAATTTTAAATTTATTATTGTAAAATATTACGTTAATGTAAACTATGAAAATCTAGGCTGTACTGAGAGTGAGTTGAAGTGCAAGCGTCACGTCATCCACGAACGACAATGGTACCTTACCTTTATCTCGTTTTTTACACTTTATTTGTTGAAGGCGCACGATAATGATAAAGATAAGTGGCAGTCGACGCCTTTATCGCGGCCTATCGCGCGAAAAGAGCTCGCTTCAGGAAGTCACGCTATGGCGATTCTGATATGTGTATAATTATTAGACACGTATTAATACACAATATTCAATTTTACGTTCATTTTAATGATCAAACTGAATTTTTTAACACATATCTATGTGACGATTCTTTACATCTCGCTGTTAAATTACGTGTCACATGTGTCAAATTTATAATCTATACTAATATTATAAAGTAGTAGAGTTTGTTTGGTTGAACGGGCTAATTTCAAGAACTACTGGTTCGAAATTCTGGGGCTATGGGCCATATATCATCACGCTATGTGATTGTTTTTTATTTCTTATTAAGTAGCGGGAGAAACCGCGTAGCACACATAATGATTTATATGGAAATTATCATTTCAACAAAATTCTTAATATAATTACTTATTAGTACGTATTGATTACGTGACTAAGTTAAATAATAAATAAAAGCTATTACTTTTATATTTATTTTAGATACTTAAGTGAAATAAATTAATTAAAGTCAATTGAAAGAAAATGTTTTCAAAATTTTGAATATCAAAATAAGCTCCATAAAAGCATAGTATTATTTATATTATTTATACAGGAGAGGTAGGATGCCTGTAGAATACTGTATTATTTTATCTAGTTTAATTCATTGCTCAGGAACCTCAATTACCTACATGTTAACTAAATACGTCGACCCGTACGTTGATAGCTACGTATAGATATTTGTAACGCGTTCTAGTAAATCATGAATATACATGAAGCACGACTGTAAATCGTAAGCATTTGTCTATATTAATGTTTTTACAGGACAACATTAAATAGGTAAAGATACAGGTAGACAATGACTCTACAATATACATATCCACAATAGTATCCATATGCAGACGAGTCTACGTCGTCAAGGCACGAACATTTCAAGTTTACAATGTTTTGAATATTTGCAATTTAACTAAAGTAAGTTACTTCACAACCGTTGTATTCATTAATCAAAAGTTTGGCGCAGAGCCCCTGCCGCGCCTGCCTTCTCCGCCCACCCTCTTGTCTGAGCTATCTATCCATTTATTTATCTATGTATGTATATGCGCATAATATTGGGTCTCACATAATGCTCTCGTATGCGGATCGGGTGCTGGCAACACTGGATGCGAAAGGTCAATATTGACAAATGGCCGAGCTATCTATCTGTCACTTTCATAACGAAAGCGAATAAACATTGTGTGTCGTTTATTTTTGATTAATAAAATACACAAAATTTTAAAATGGGCGATATTTGCCGTTTATGTTGTTCTACAAAATTCGTCAACCATTATATTTTCGACGAGGAGAATAATTTATATCTGAAAATGTCGTTATACTTGCCCATTACGGTATAATTGGATCAGCCATTTGAATGATAATATTTATGTGATGATTATACTTCTGTGATGAATAGTTTTGTTGCTTTCGACAGGTGATAAAGAACGACCGGCTCCCGCAGAAGATTTGTGACAGGTGCTGCTGTAAAATAAATGACTTTTATCAGTTTTACAACAAAACTATAGAAGTACAACACAGGTAAAACTTTATTTGATGTAAAAATAATAATTTTATAATTATTTTCACTAAATACTACATTATATTCAAAATAAATAGTAGCAAAGAAGTTTAATTTTAAAAAGTTTATTGGCTAGGGAAAATTTTGTTTATTTACAAGGCATGTAAAGATTTTACATGCTCTGTTATTTATTTAATATTTAAATACATGTTATTTATTAAAAATAAATCGTAATATGAGTTAATACAAATTATGAAGCTGAAATTCATGGTAGAAGTAGCTAAAATAGTTATTGCACTGTAGTATATTATTTG
>DWLI01000369.1:0-22485 GCA_018249915.1 Cecropterus dorantes dorantes | reverse complement strand
TCACACACCTTTTAGAACTCTTTTTTTTTAGAGAACTCTCAGGTGTGCAGGTTTCCTCACGATGTTCCATATCAAGTGAAGAAATGGCTAGTAATATGACTCGTCCGCGAATGCACGCGACTGATCTCTCAGCTATAAATAATTCTTCACATCACATCAATACAGGTATGCTTCTATAAAATTATATTCTTAAAAAACGATTAAGAAATGCTCTTAGTTGTGAACCTAAATAATACAATACTTTCAGATCTAGCGACAATAGTTGAATCTTTAACTCTTGGCGCTGAAGGAAACAATTGTATGGCAGACTTGGGAAATACATCATTCACCAACATGGAAATGGGACCAACGAGTATTACTGACATCACTAAACCATACCCAGCCAAAGAGCCTGTCCCAGAATCCACAACTCAAGAGGTTCGTAAAATATGTGTTTTCATTTACATTTGTGTTGGTATTAAAATATTTATGGGTTTTGTGATTACTATTCACATAGCACATTGTCTAAGATATTCAAATTGCCATTAAAGTATAAAATTTGTCATGAGCCAATTGTAAATATCTTGATTTATTGATTGACTGTCATATTTATTCATTGTCCTTGATCATACCTACCACGTTAGTGATTTATGGGTAAGCTCCTGTTGTGCATCAGTGTTAGAGAATGTGTTTAAATGTTGTTTGTGTGTGTTATGCGCATGCGCAGGAGGGCACAGCGCGCGAGGGCGAGGCGATGCGCAACAGCGCCAACGCGCTGCTGTCCAGCGAACTGCTGGCGTTGCCCGCCTCGTTGCTACACACACTGCGGAATAACGCAAACCGTCTGCATATACAGGTATGCCGTTGATTTAGCCTGTATCCACAGGGCTGAAGTATACGACACAGCTCAGATACTGAGCGAGTGGGGAGCGTTGTAGCACCCCGTTTTAAAGAGAGCCGCTAAAGTTACGCACGCAGATATTGTTTATGCACCCGGCATAAACGGCACGTTGCACTTCGCATATGTCAGATTGCAAGGGCGCCTCGTCGATTTTGCGTATTATATTTTTTACAGATGCCTCTGTATCCTGCAACATAAGTCTAAGGCTTCCGTAAGCTGAGTCTCGGTTTTCAGATTATATAGGTCTTTTCTGTCAATTAGGCGGTTTCTCGCAAAATATTCGAACTTGGGACGTGCTCGACCTTTAGGTTTGAAATTAATTTTATTTAGGAATGAATTTTAATATAGTGAATTGTAGAAATTGGTTTATTATGTAATAAAACAACTGCATATTTCTACCTATATATATGTCATATTCTTAGCTCACGGATTTCATATATTTTTTTTTGTTCAGTGTGAGGATAACGAAAGTAGCGAGGGTCAGTACGGGGACCACAAAAAGGACAGTCAAGCGGGCGGTACAGGCACTATGAGCGCCAGCGAGCCAGATCTCACCCAACAGGTTTGCTTATTTAGTTTCTTTAAATATAAGGTACTAATTTATTTAGAAGTTATCTTGTAAAAGTATAGTCTAAAAGGCTTTTCCATTATAATACGAAAAACTCAATTCAGTTTTGCTTAGAACGTCCAGTCGTCTAATTGAGTTTTCATTTTTAAGTCTTTCAAATTTAAGTCTTATTTATGCAAAATTGATTTCTATAGAACTATTTTTGAATGTACACTATATACTAGTACGAGATTTTACAGTTCTTAAAATGTTTAAAGGAGAAGGACGAAGACGACTGTTCTATGTAGGCTATAAACAGTGAACTAAAAATGTAAATGCTAGTATCTGCTAGCTGTGTAGGAAATATTGTGGGAATATACGAGTATATGTATATCAGAGTAACATGGACCAGCGGTTTAAGCGGAGACAAGTATTTTTGATTAATAGATTGCCTTTGCCAAGTAGCTCGGAGAATATAAATATATTACAACTGAAAAAAGAGGAATAACCATTAAAAAAAAAAGGACCCTGGATACTGAATACCAGCAGGGAATGTCGTATTATTTTAAAAAATCTGCTCGTGATAGGCGCGAAAGTATTTTCATTCGTTTCGTGCGACGATAGTTTTGGTTCGTTTGCTTGATATCAAGTCGCCATCACTGAACAGCTCGCTAATCCATTGTATGTTTGTACAGGGCGCAGCTCGTCTGCTAGAGTCGCTGGGCGTGGCGCGGCCGGCGGGCGCGGGGCGCGGCGCGGCGCCGCAGCGAGTGCCGCGCTCCAACCACTCCTCAAGCCTGTTCCCTAGGTACGTACGTTTGTTTGTGCTTTGCTGTGTGATGTATTGTAGTTTAGATTACCGCTACTGCTTGCTTCACCGGTTGTCGTAGGATCATTTATCTCTTTCCTTTATTATTGTGATGGAGCGTGTGGTTATACCCTAAAATGCCACTACTCCCCACTTCCGTAGATGACGTTAAAGTAAATTGATCGAATAAAACGCAGGACTTATGCGTCCACTTTAAACCTTGGTGTATTTAATGTATCCCTATTGGCTGTCATTGCTAAAACATAACACGCAAAATCTCTTTAAAAAAACAGTCTGCAGTATAAAATTGAGCCTAATAAATAGGTAAGGATTGGATCTTATTTGCTATGTCATTGCTAGAACTAACATAAATGAGATTTATTTTAGCGTTTTATCGATCGCCTTAATTACCTGCTTAGATTACCATTAAATATACAGGACGACGATGGGTGCGGATGAATATAAGGGTATATATATTATCTTATTCCCTACATTTCTGTCCAAAAAGTTTTTCCATTGCATTTTATTATTTATAGGTGTTTGTAATAGAGGGGCTAGAGAACTGTGCAATAACAAATAATATAAAGGACCCTTTGCAGTCTGGTGCGGCTGGCGCTGTCGAGCAACTTCCCCAGCGGGCTGCTGTCGGCGGCGCAGAGCTACCCGTCGCTAGCACCTAACGCGCAAAACGCGCTCACATTGTCACTCACGTCTACATCCAGCGAGAGCGAACAGGTCAGTACACGCTACTCTAACCTTACCTAACCAAACGCGCAAAACGCGCTTACTCTATTACTCTAGTGTACATTCAGTAAAAGCGAACAGGCCAGTACACGCTATCCTAACCCAGACAAACCTAATCAAACGCGTTAAATGCGTCATGCTGTTACTCTAGTATACATTCAGCAAAAGCGAACAGGTCAGTACACGCTATCACGCTGTCTTAACTTAACCTAACAAAACGCACTTACTCACGTCCTCATTTGGGGAGAGCAAACGGGTCAGTATATGCTCACTTTTAGTTTAACATTTTGTCTATTGAAACTATCGCGTGATCTAAATTTGTCTCCTTTGTTTGACGTAAGTCACATTTGCACTAAACGTCGCCATTCGAAATTCGTTAATTATGCAAGCGTAGTAAAAAATGTTTAAAAAGCAATCAAAAAGTGAGTTGATGAATGATCAAACCATACCTTAAATTATAAAGACAAATGGGTAATTTTAATTTACTTGAAGAGTACTTGTAGCATAGTAAGTGTTTATAGGACTCTCACAACGCCTAAGTACCCAGTTTATGGCGTGCATTGGGCTTTTTCTATGAGCACCACATGCATTATCTTCCGTATTTGATGAAGACAGGTTTAATATGACTGTTTTATAGAAATATTATATTATGTGTTGATCAATATAAAGTCCATCCTTTCTTTAGGATTAATTTTATTTGTATATTTGCTTAGATATACTACTACTGTTCATTACAGTAAACAGTTGATTTTATAAAACAGGTGTCATTGGAAGATTTCTTGGAATCATGTCGCGCGCCCGCTCTTCTTACGGAGTTGGAGGATGATGACGAAGGGGACGAGGCCATGGACAGCGATAAAGAGAACGAACCAACATATCAGGAGGTGGTAAGTTATACGAGATAATGACTTTTTAGAGCGAACCCTTAAACTATTTAATTTAACTTGCAATTTCAATTAGTGTCGATGGATTAGGAAATTGGGAAGCACCCACAACTTAGCTGTTTAAATGTAACTAATAACAATAATATCATAATTAATGTATTTACTTTTAAAATAACAACTCACTCCACTTGAATTTAAATTATGATTGTAACATGTTCTTGCCATTTATAGTAGTACCCCAGTAGGAATACTCTAAACTTTATAATAACTTTGGGCTTACAATCATATGAAACAATTTAATTCAATGTATTGATTCTGATTTCTCAGGTGTCACGCAACTTGTTATCATTGATGGAGGAAGAAGCTTTGGAAGCGGTCCGAGTGAGTAGCGGCGGAGGTGGCGGCGGCCGCACTCGTAAACCTTGGGATGATGATTTTGTGCTCAAGAGACAATTCTCCGCACTGATTCCAGCGTTCGACCCGAGGCCCGGCCGCACAAACCTCAACCAAACTGTTGGTCAGTATATACCGTATACTATAATTATAGTAGTATATTATAAAGTGTATGTTGCAACTTTTCTAGCCAACCAGGATTGACTGGTAGAGAATGACATGAGGCATTAAGTTTTCCCTATTGTAATTTTATTATGATTGAGGTGCAATAAATAAATATAATAGTTGATTGTAAAGTGAAGTGATTGTGACTTGAATACCTTTAAATTATTTCGGGTATTCACTATACGCCATTTTAAATTTCTTTACTTTCGTTGTAGTAAGATATTTAGATATGACCCGACTGACTATTGACTAATAACTACGACCCATGTAATTAAGTCGAAATAATTCAAATAAAGAAATTAAAAACCGCACATCTCACTCCTTTATTATATTGATTTATCATGTTGAAATCACACAAATATGAATTAATTATTTCTGTTCATTTTTGTTACGATAATTCCCACACTTTAACTAACACTATATTTTGTACAGATCTAGACATACCATTGAACGACGACTCTGAGAACGAGGAATCGGAAGAGCCAACGGCGAGCAGTCCCAATGAACGGCAACAGCAAACCGACAACGCAAACAACGCAACAAGCACCCGCTTGCCAGCGCTGCGTCTCGTGTTGAGCTCTGGAGGAGTGTCTCTACCGCTAGAGCGACCCTCGTGGACTATGTACAGAGCTGTGTTAGCTCTAAACTCACGGCTTCCACCTCACGACACGCACAGAGATACTATGTACACGTGAGTATGGGTTGTTTATATGAGAATTGATGATTTATTTTCAAAAATATACATCATTTGGCGCATTAAAGAAACAGAGAAGCAATTTTTTTAGCATAACTCAAAGTATCGCGATAATGTGACATAATTTTACCGTGGGACAAAGTTGCACGCGCCGATGTAACACCACTTATTAGTGCTGAATGCTTTAGTCGTATTGTGGTTACCTACATTTGTAATGTATAAAAATATACGTCATTCGAAAACTTAAAAATAAAATTGTAAAATTAATTTAATTTAATTTTACAGGTTGACATATAAGGAGGTGGAGGGAATGGATACATTTGCTTCATCAAGTGACAGCGAAGATGATGAACCAAATGATCCAGGTAACTGAAAATTAAAATTATTTATCGTTTATTATTCTACTATTTTAAAATGAAATATTCATCAACAAAAACACAATTTACTTGACGACAAGAGACTTGACTTGAGTGATTTACGTCTGTACGTAGACAATACCGTTGCGTTACTAAATTTAAAGTTTTTTGTATTTTTTCATTTTATACTACTAAAATATTACACGAAGAAGAAATTTACTTCAACGGATACCTAAACGGATAATTTTGTAGCGATAAATATTGTAAATTGAAAAAATGTAGCTTATATTTGAATCACGTGGATACGTACCCTACATACACCCTATTCATATTAGGATAGTGCATCCTAAATAAATAAAAATAGTGAGTATAATAATTAATGTTGTATGTGTATCAGAGCGTGGCATCAGCGGCGCGGAGGGCGCGGAGGGAGTCGCGGCGACGTGCTGCGTGCGCGTGCTGCGGCGGCTGCGCGCGGCCGCGCCCGCGCTGCCCGCCGCCGCCTTCCACTCCACCAAGCTCACCAACAAGCTGCACCAGCAGCTGCAGGAGCCGCTCGCGCTCGCCGCCGCCGCTACCCCCCACTGGTAACTACCGACTGAAGATACACGCTAAACGTAATTCAACTCCTCCGGCTTGGGTACAAGACTTACTTTTACTTATACTGCCTCAAACTGTCACAAGATCCAGCCTGTCCTTGCAATCAATTAACTCCCCAAGATGTCGTACAGTCTTGACAGTATGTCCAAGGTTTGCAATAAAGCGATTGCTATGTCAGGGGAAAAATGGACAAAATTATTAATAGAGATAATCTATGATATGATAAAGGTAATAAATGAATGATGACACTAGAGCATCATTCATGGATTTCGTTTAAAGCATTGTTTCGCTTAAAGCATTGCAAGACAGTGCTTAAAGAAAACAACTCAATAGTACCTAATTCTTAATGAGTAGCAATATATAATAAGTAAAAATATAGCTTTAAAGTTGTTGCATGACTAATAGCAACAGTAAAAAAAGAGAATAAATGAAAAAAAACGGCAATGAGGCTAGGTGGCTTCAGCCACCTTCAGCCAATAAGAACACCGTCCCAAAGATTGAAACTTTTTCCAAAGCCCAACGTTTTTAGTAAGCGTCGAAATAGAACGAACTATTAAAATGGGCTACATCGCAATGGAGTTTTTAAAGCGCGGGGGAACGATACAACTACACAAAAAAAAAAATCTTCAACCCCACAGCAACATTGACATAGAGCGGATGAATGTCCCACCCAAAACATGATAGACCGATGAACAGATATAGGGAGTTACTGTAGCTTGAGTGAACTGTTATTGAATAATTGATAACGAATTATTTTTGCAGGTGTCAGCAGTTGAATGACTTTTGCCCGTTCCTGTTCCCCTTGGAGACACGGCAGATGTTCTTTGCGTGCACTGCTTTTGGCACTTCACGCACTATAGTGTGGTTGCAGGCTCAGCGAGATCGTGCTTTGGATAGGCAAAGGTTAGTTATTTATACATAATGATTTTAACTTTTGTGAAAGATATTTCTCTTTTTATACGTATTTTATATTGCTTTTATTTTATTCTAGGGCTAGCAATACAGTGTCTCCTCGCCGTGCGGAGCTGGAGGCGACAGAGTTCCGTATGGGAAGGTTGCGTCACGAACGCGTGCGAATTCCGAGACATCCTAACCTTTTGCGGTCTGCTATGCAGGTATGAAGTACTTGTATACGTTTAATAAAATAACGGCTGTATTAGTCTACGGTTTCATTAGATTTTTCTTTAATGTGGATACTAATCTTATTAAGGAAGAGGAAAATTTAACTAAATGGACTTAGGACCTGATAAATACGGCGAAATGTCGTGGAATTCAGAAGGCACGGATACGGATGGTATCGTCCACAACAGTCGATTGTAAAAGACTGTTTTTTTTATCATGCGAAGACAGTGGAGATCCGTTATATTCAGAAATCACAAGATCTATTGGATTGACGTCCATTTGGGGAAGCCTATGTTTAGCTGTAGACCTCAAATGACCGTTTATATCTCAAGGATAAAATAAATAGAATGCAACTACACTTATTTTGTGTTGCAGGTGATGCGCGTTCATGCCGGTCGTAAGTCGGTGTTGGAGGTGGAGTTCGCTGGCGAGGAGGGCACGGGTCTCGGGCCCACGTTGGAGTTCTACGCGCTGGTGGCGGCGGAGCTGCAACGCGCCGACCTCCACATGTGGCTGCACGACGCGCCCCACGCCTCGCATGATGATGATAACGCGCCCACTCATCTTACGCTGCCTGATGGTAAGCTTAATAGTTTCGATTTTTTTTGAGCAGGGCTAGAAACAGTGATATTCTAATGGTTTAAATTGTCTCTCAGGCTGTAGGTTCAGATTCGTATTCCAGGTCCGGGTACTGAAATATTATCTCTGATCTTTTAAAATTATGTGCATATTAGAGATTAGAACTCCTTTTGACGGCAATAGACAAAATCGTGAAAAAACTAACAAGCCTTAAAGTTCTGTAAAAAAGTTCCCGAAGACGTCAGTGTTGTGAACTAGTGGTTATAAAGTGATAATTGTGTTAATTTTTAAGATGTCTTTACGTGCATCAGTACTGTCTTGTTTGTACTTTTATTGTTGCTTGTACTTTTATTGTTGTTGTATATTTTGGGTAAATGATAAATAATAATTACCTAAAACATTTGAACATGAGAGCTGTTTTAAACGTGTCGCCTTTAACAAATTATTACTATCTGCAGAAAAGCCACCCGGATACTATGTTTCGCGCACCGAAGGTCTATTCCCGGCGCCGCTACCACAAGACTCTTCTATCTGTGATAAAGTTTGCAAGTATTTCTGGTTCCTAGGGGTATTTTTAGCTAAGGTAATTTCATGATATTTTAAATAGTTTGCGGCTATAAATATATGTTTATGATTTTGAGATATATAAACATTTTCTGTAATTTTATAGGTACTACAAGACGGTCGTTTAGTGGATCTTCCGTTGTCGGAGCCGTTTTTGCGTATCATGTGCGGTGAGGAGCTTACGCCCGAACATTTGGAGGAAGTAGATCCAATCAGACATAGGTAGCGATTTTTCTATTTTACAAAATCATAGGTGTACACAAAAGCAAATATGTAAATTAATTAAATTCTATAGGTTCCTCACAAACGTGTTGAAGGCGGCGGACGAGTATGACGCGTTAATGAGTGACGCATCAATCGAAGCAGAGGAGAAGGAAAAGGGTGCGCGAGATATCATGGTAGAGGGCGCTACGTTCGAACAGCTGTCACTCACCATGACGCACATCGCTGCGCACACTGACCCCTCCGTCGCCGTGCAACCGCTCTGCGATAACGGGGAGCATATAGAGGTGATTTCATCTAGTACAAGACTATTTTTGATACAAATATGTTGCTATAACATGTTAGGTTTAACCCGGGGCACTGCCTGAGCGGGGCTTTGTTTACGATAGTAAAGAGTATATGGTGTTATAAATGTTAAATAATTAGTGGTTTTGCTTGGAAGAATAAGAAACATCCGTACATCCTCACAGATTTTTGTGTCAATATAATATTAGAACATTTACACATTAATCTTTTCTGTATTTTATTTATTTTTATAACCGCAATTAACTAAAAACACATTAACCACATACATTTTGCAATGATTTTGTCGTTAAAAATCTTTAAATTTCTACTCATATTTTTTATTGAAGCTTTTGAATGAAAAACATTGTATTGTATCGTAGGTGGGCGCGCACAATGCCCGCGCGTACGCGGAGTCGGGCGCGCGCTGGGCGGTGCGCGAGGGCGTGCGTCGCCAGGCGGCGGCGTTCCGCAGCGGGTTCGCGCGCGTGTTCCCGCCGCGCCGCCTGCGCGCCTTCTCGCCGCCCGAGCTGCGCCTGCTGCTGTGCGGCGAGCGCGGGCCCGCCTGGACCAGGGACCACCTGCTGCAGTACACCGAGCCCAAGCTGGGGTACACGCGCGACAGGTGTGTAAACCTTTTTGATGGCATACGTCATTTTAGTGTGTTCGTAGAAAAAAGGGTCAGGGAGTGTGAAAGATGGTCGAACTAATATCTGCTGCATTAAACCAAGCCCAAGGATACACGTGGCAGGTACACTTTGTAGTTGTTTAATCTATGTTTGATGCGTTTGGAGAAACTGAAAGTTTGAAAGGTGCATGACTGGCAGGTATGCATCAGCTTTTTTGCCCCCGCATTGGAATTTTTAATGTTATTTAAAATTTTCGAATTGATGATGATGAATTAAACAATGCTTCAGAGCGATGAGATAATTAATAATGCTCTGCAATGGAACTGGCGTTGCATTCTCATTTATATGTCTTCGATCAAATCTAAAACAATCGATATTTTGAAAGTGTAGTAGAGTTCAACACACACTCTTTCTACAGTCCTAGCTCCGCACAAGGATTTTCTCGCACAAAGACGAATACACGTACATCCAGACCTTGAACAGAAATCTGAATTCATCATTCAGATGTCTTTCTCGCCGGCAATCGAACCCGGAACCCACTGGGCGTCAGACCGGTATGGTGATCGCTCCGCCTCGTATTTAATAAAATAACCATTGCCATCCAACTTGATAATGTAAATATCAAGTTTCCTTATTAAGACATGACATAAATAAAACAAACTTTTTCAGCCCCGGCTTCCTGCGTCTGGTAGACGTGCTGGTGGAGATGTCGTGGCGCGAGCGCAAGGCGTTCCTGCAGTTCGCGACCGGCTGCAGCAGCCTGCCGCCCGGCGGGCTCGCCAACCTGCATCCGCGGTTAACCGTAGTACGCAAGGTATGTACTGAAATCTAATATCATATAAAAGGTTGTTGAACTAGTATATCTCGAGCAGGTAGGACGGACTTTTAGCCGGTTTCTAAACGGACGGTAATTTTAGCCGGTTTCTAAACGGCTAGGACACGGTGAGTTTAGTTCTTACAAGTGACAATGAATCTGAAATTGGTTTCAGGTAGAACCTCTGTTTTATGTGAAGTTGATTAATACTGTCCTAGAGCCTCAGTGCCCTGTTACCATTAGGTGGACTCCATGCTCATTACCTACTGCAATCTTATTAAAAAAATCAACATGAAGGATAGAACTCTTTGTGGTTAGACTACCGAGGCTCAAATGCTCTATCTGTTTCTGCCTTTTGCCAGCAGTTTTAAGCGCTGATGTCTGTCTATTGTGTGTGGGATAGAAGTGTCACACTAACCATTCTAGGTGTTAACGGGGGAAGATTAGGATTCTTAATTATATTTGGGGTTGATTACAGACGTGCATGGGTGGTAGTGTACACTTTGTATAATAGAAGAACCGATACTAATAATGCTTATTTTCTAAATGCTTTACCAGGTCGACGCTGGAGATGGTTCATATCCTTCAGTTAACACGTGCGTACATTACCTGAAGCTCCCCGAGTACTCTTGCAAGGAAGTACTTCGTGAAAGGCTGCTGGCTGCGACCAATGAGCGCGGCTTCCATCTCAATTAGGCTGAATAGTTTAATAAATAATTTTATCATGCTTGCTGTTAGAGGGCCTAAACAAGTTCGCCAATTGCAAATTGATAATTGCATAACAACACGAGCTGGCTTTGAAATTAAATTCTTATGAACGTAAATTCGTGTGCCCTTAAAACCAGGCGAATTACTAGACGTTTTACTGTATCAAGTAGCTGAGCTAGCTTTAGAACTATTCAAGTTTTGGGCAAATTTTATTTATCCTAAATTAAGTGTACTAATGGTAAAAAATAAAACTTGTGTCGTTATGTTTACTTTGTTAATCTACATCGACGGTATTTACTACAGAAGTATATAGCTTATAATGTTGCGTTAATTTCTGGAATGATGTCTGATTTTTTGTTGTTTTTTTAGGCGAAAACATATAACTTATTCCATTTTGACATCTCATCGCATCTCTATAAGAATTTGATATATATTTTTTAGATACATTATATTCTTACATTGATTTAACTTACAAAACAAATATATAAATAAATTAAATCTACGTATTGAACTTTCGCTATTACCATTGGATATAATGATAACAATAATGCTTGTACATTAAGTACCTTAACAACTGCAGTTAGGAATAACGTAATTTGCTTCAAAATTGGGCATTGGTATTATTTATGCCAGCTTTTTGTAACTGAGTGGTGAACATGTATAGGCGCTTTATGCCGTGTCCGACAGTACGAGTATTTACGGATAAAGGATCGTTTGATATCTTCAGACATTGAGCGTGTCAGGCCTGCGCCGTGGTAAACAAAATAAAATTTACCTATACAATAAGTTTATGTTCATCTTAATACTTCCACAGCCACTCCAATGCCTGTCAAAAATATTGTATAGAAAAATATTACTTTGTTGGGCACGACCCGTGTCTGACACGCTCAGTGTCTGCAGTTATAAACGAACCATAAAACGGCTTTTGTTGACGTTACGTGAATTTAAAATTAAGCTATAATATGCACATTTATGCATTGTCCTTCCTTACACGGTAGTATGTAACAATTTTAAAATAGTTTTACGACACTTAGTTGGTAACTTAATAATCGTTTTGTGTATTCTGCAATAATATCTCATACTTTTGTAAAACTTTATTTTTGTGAATACTACAGTATAACTTTGTATATGCCAACATATTATCCATGTATTAACGACATTCATATCCAATGCATTACTTTATTAGAGGCTTTATTGTATACTGTAATTAACTCGGTTGAATTACCCGAAATCATTAAATTGTCTGTTTTTAATTAGTATCCTTATGTGGTGATAGGATTTGGATTAAGACTATAGTGATTGTGGCTTCCTCTTTATTTACAAAAAAATGTTCAATATGGCAATAGACACAGTCCACTGATTTTTTTAGGTTTTTTTTCTGGACGATTGTTAGCAAAATTGGACGTAGTTAAGTGAAAGAGATCGAATTGATCGGAAATTACTTGTGTAAAGTGTTTTTTTTTATAAAATCTTTGATGTAACGGAATAAAATACAAGTAAAATTCAAACATGATAATGTTTTTAACATTCGTTGTTAACTCCGTATAAATATTTTATAAATTTAAAACTTCAATATCTCAAAACTTTCTTCGTGTGGGCCGGAGCTTTTTTTCATCGGGCTCCGCCCAGGTGAGCAGGTTTTACTACAGGCGATACCGTAGCCCTATTCTGATCTCGGAGCTACTGGGATGGTCGGATGTAGCCTATTCATTAAACTACGTCTAATTATGCCACTGAAATCGGGTGAATATTGAGGAGTTCGAGTATACTGTGTATCTTATGTCTAAACCAAAATTTGGTATTTTACTAATTTGTATTAGTTTGTAAGCGTCAACTTACCACGATGTAACTTATAATTTTAATTGTACTATGTAAGATAATCCCTGCTCTGTAGATTTTGTTGTGTTTATCGATGTTTCTATAATACGAAATTTATAAGTTATTACTGCGATGGAAAACATTCTGACAAAAAGCAATATATAGATAATATGTATATATAATATATTAAAAAAATCTCAGATTATGTCAACATTTCACAAAATTCCTAATATAAAATATAATTGGTATGTAATGAACTCCACTAAAAGCCATAAAAGTGTGGTGCATATTATTGCTTGCTATTTCACGGAAAGGCTATCATGCCAAGGTATTCAAACAGGTACGGGTATCCTGTAAAGTTAAAGATTTCAATGTTATATTATCTATATAACAAAACAAATACAATATTGGCATTACAATGTATTATCAATACAGTGTGAATTTTCATAACGAAATCTTAATTAGGAATTATTTGGTCGATGTACTGTATATGCACGCATATGCCTTATAACCTGGGATATGCTAACATGCTTAATAACACATGAGATATTCATTAACGTGGTAAGCGTGACTGGAGCAGGCGGAGTCGCGGCAGTGAGCTAGTATTCTCTATAGCTCTATTCTCTTAGTATTGCAAGAACATATGGTCGTTAACCCGTTAGTCCATATATTTCATATTTATTTATACAATAGATTTACAACTTTCATCATTATTGAATAAGTCCTGAAGGTAATTTTGATATTTAGCGGTTCATAACAAAGAAAAATACTAGGTTTCTTACGTTTCGTTATAAGAAGATTCACACTGTAATAACAAACACAATATTATTATATTATTTTGTATTCAATACAAACAGCTATTTGAACATTTTACTTACTAAATTCGGAGTACATTGCAATATTATGTTTGGAGTCATGTGTTTTTTTTTAGAAAATCTCATCTTCAGGGTGTGAAACACGTATTAATACGAACAATATTTAGCAGTATGTTCCTTTAGTTAAATATTTTTGTCAACTGAAAGTTGGTATTGTGATTTATATAAAAAGATATGAATTAAAATATATTTAGTTTTAAATTGATAGGTATATGAATGAAAATAATAATTTAGCATCTTGTAGCACTCCTGATATTTGTTGTTGAGGGTTGTATCAATAAAGCAAGAAAAATGAAAAATGCGGTTTTATTTTTTAAATCTTTTCCTGTGTTTGCCTCTTGTCGGGTTATACTTCCTTTCTTGCAATTAAAACGAAGTAAATCATCATAATGTACGTGGCATAAATGCAATCGCTGAACTATGACGTTTTAAGGTATACGACGAAGCGAGGCAATTGCCCATGGGGTGAAGAGGGGTGGGGGATGCTCAGAAGCAGAGTAGTTTCCAAGCCCCTCTTTAAATATTTACTTTATTCTGTTTATAGTTGTTGTAATAGCGGCGACAGAAACACATCATCAGTAAAAAAAAATCAACTGTAGTAGTAGTAGCACAGTTTATGAGATATAGCCTGGTGACAGAAAGTGGAGTTTTAGTAAAGATATTTTTGGTGACGGGGTGGGGGAAACCTAAAGGTACACCGAAGCCTTGGGAGAGACTCCGGGTTATTTTGGATGTTTACTCACTAAAATCCCCTCGGTGGCCTTCCTCAGCGCTTGCAGGATACTCCGGGATCTCCAGTGGAATACACCGGTGCCCCCTAGCGCGGCCCCTCACGGGCTCATCTTCTAGGGGACGTGTAACTATCTTCTAACTTCTAATATCTGCGACGACATGCAGCCACACATGCCGCCGTACTTGTCGGGGTTGTTGGCTGAGCGGTTCGAGATTCCACTCTAGCCGCCCGCAACCCCTAAAGCCCCCCTAAAGCTAGTCGCCTCTTACGACAGGCAGGGTATTCTACTCCCTGGCTACAGGGGGAAAGCCCTCCCTACCAAGGCTGACCCTGACTGAGACTGAGGGGAGATACCGAAATTTGCTTTGGACGCAAATTAGAGTCGTACATTTTTCACAGCCTTTAGATATATGTAAAGAATTACTGTTTTACTTAAAGATTATATTGCTGTGTCAGAATTAATAAAATAAAAAACGGCCGGAACTGCTCAAATTATTATTAGTTATAGTCGAATTTGGATTACCGCGCGTACGGAAGAATAGCTCAAATATAACTGAATTAACAACAAGCTACACACACGGTATAAGATTTATTTAACTGATACCTATATTTTTTTGTTCTTGAGGAGGCAACCTTCAAAAGACGCCGGATTATGTAGGATTTTTATTGCACTAAAACACCTGCGCTGGCTGTCCTCTGCGCTGCGAAGAGAATCTCCCAAGGGACACGTCCGGAATCTTCTGAGCGCGTTGCCCCATCGGGCTCCAACCAGGTGGGCGGCAGGGCCCACCGCAGCATCTAGTCTTTAGAATGGAATGTGACCACCCACGCCGAAGTCCTTCCTGGGGTCGTCGCTGGCCGGGCAGTTTTAGCTCACGCTCTTGCCGCTCACAAGCCCTTTTAGTCGCCTCTTACGACAGGCAGAGGCCACTGTAGGCCTATTTGGATCCCGGAACTACAGTGACGAACAGATACACCGATACTACTTGCTACGTCAAACCATTTATATCAAATATAATATATGTAACATAATTGTTCACAACATCTTGTTTATCAATAAGTATTTATGTTTTACAGTTACTTTTACGATGGGTTACATATATCCGAAAATGTTTAAATTCACTTCTGATACACAATTGCAATTTTTAAATGTTAGTCGACAAAATAATACTATACTCAGTGTGTAACAGAAGGATTATCTGTGGACGTGATTCGTTAACTGGATTGCGGTTTCCAGCGGGTCGTATCGATACGGTTGGTAAGGTTTATTGTCGACGCTACACTAGGTAGCTGAAGTAACAAATTTTTGGTGGGTCAGCAACTCGAAAAATACTGACGATCGGTTTTAAAGTATGTTACACATACGTTTATAAGAAGCTAATTAGCACTCAGTTCCCTTTATGGTAATTGGCGACTATAACCCATGGAAATTCATAATTAATATTATGAAATTCATTATTTCACCGATGTGCGTTAAAGTTTTTTTTAATAACATAGAAGTAGCAAACGAACTTGCAGTCCATCTGAGATTTGCCGAAGATGCATTAGAGTAGACTAGGGATGGTGAAGAAGAGCCACCCTTGCGACACAATGTTATGGGCATACCATGTTTTTATCTACCTATGCCTCCGAGTCATTAGTAGAGTCCAAAGAAGTTCAAGTCAAAGGGCCCTCAGGGGTTCACGAGAGAATCGACGTGGTCGTCGCGTAGGGGGAGGCAGAATATTTAGATTTGGCGACCTTTTAATTTTTAGTCTTTTGTACGTAGGTACGCACTATAGGTAATTTTAATTAACGGCAGGTACTTTACACTGCACTTGGTTCTTAGTCGATAAAAAAATTACAGTCCAGCTTAGAATACTTTTAACGTTATCACGCATCGTGACATTAGGAAAAAAGAGATAAGTGTGACGCGGACTAGTCCACGAAGGGTTCCGTACCAATCATTATCTATAAAATTATAGGAGTCGACCCCCCCCCCTTATATTTTTTTTTTTTTATTTAATTATTTATTTTTAAAGTAAATATATAACTAAATATATATATTTTTTACTCTTTTTCCACGGCTGTCTAGTTACCACGGCTCATGAACTACAGCATGGTGACAGACAGACGGCCAGACGGACAGTGGAGTCTTAGTAATAGGTTTCCATTTTTACCCTTTATGTAACGAACCCTAACAATTATTTACACGTCTAGTATATGGGTAAGAACTCAATTACGGTACGTATATAGGTAGATGCGTACTTACAGGTCGAAATAAGCGCCTTGGCTCATTTACTCGTATGTACCGTCATCTACTTACATATTATAATAATACCACGAATAATGAAGTCGATTCCAATTTACTTAAGTACTTTCTAAGTACATAAATTTAATTGTAATTAGGCGGTAAGTGAGCATGTCGGGCTCTGTAATTAACTTCGAATAAGACACTTTCAATAAGGGTTGGTTTAGTCTTGCCTCCCCTTGTTGACTACGATTTAATGCATACATTTATTATAAGGCAAAATGATAAATATTAAGTGGTTATGAAATTGCTTTTCATTCTATTTTACATCTTTGGTATAGTTTCGCCTCACGATTGCTGCTATGTGCCACGAATACCTAGAGTATTCGTGCTGCATGGCAGCAATGACCAGGTGAGTTCTAGAAGACATGATTTTATTCTTAATATTCCTAGTCCTTCCTAATGAAATAGTGCATTTGAACTTCAAAACAACATTTATTTTAAATCTAAAATCAAAATTTAATTTAAAACCCCAAAACTATATTTTTATACCACAAAAATATTTTTTACCTAATAAATATATAACAAACCTTAAATCCATATTTTTTTAACCTCAAAACAATATTGATTATTAAACTTTAACTGAAGCACTTTTTTTCGTTTAAACATTTTTTTTAACCTCAATCAAATCCACATTTCTTTTTAAAACTTATATCAACGGTTATTTTTAAACATGAAATAAACATTTAAATTTTTTAATGAAAACACAGAATAATTTGACCGAATATCCTGTTCGGTAACGGTTAAACGGAATAGAATTCGGTATTCGGTTATTCGATGAAATGACTGTTTGGCGCATCTCTATTAATACTAGCGCTACACGTATTACTATGAATGAGCACTTCGAGACCTTCATTCACAAGTTTCCAATCTCCACCTAGTAAGATCATAAGATCTTAGCTTAGTAATTTATAATTTATAGCTAGAAGTAGGTATTTGTCTAAACTTTTGAGTATAGGAATAATAATAGTATTTATTATTGGTGATTATCTACAAAACTTGACAGTATTTTTACTTTGCTTAGTAATAAAAGTAATATCTAGTTTGTAATAATAATTCGCTGTTTAAAAGTTTCGTATACAATCGAAAAACTATCAGTGAACCGCTAGATGGGTGGAAGGGTAGATATTAATGAAATATCCGTTTAACTGAATGGAAGATATTGTGCAGTTGACTTTTATTTTTCATGAAAAAGTGTCTAATTATGACCATTGTTACTGGCATGGTTGAGACATTGAATCTTGGTGCTGCGCAATGCAGCCGCTGATCAATGCGACATAGTTGCAACCTTGGTACTTTACACAATTTAGCTGTACTACAGCCACCAACTAAAGGAACTAATCAGTATAAAAACTTTGCTGGTATCGATAAAGTTATCATTCAGCAGCTGCAGCGTCAACGACCCAGTCGAAATATGAGGAGCCTCTTCTTGTGGTGCGTCGTCCTTGCGACGTTCGCATACGTCAGTTGCAGAGAGGTGTCGAGGAACAAAAGGGATGCCGATTTGGAAGCAGCTGGGACTCATCACGGAGGCAAGTGGGACAAGGGTGGCGGTCATGAACACCATGAAGATCATCACCATGACCATGGAGAGAAGGGCCATAAGGGATACAAGGGCCATCACCACCACGAACACGGCAAAAAGGGACACCATCATCACGAAGGGCACAAGGGGCACCACGATGAACATGGTGGTCACAAGAAGCATCACCACCACCATGATGGCCATCACCATGAACATCATCACGGTGAAAAGGGACACAAGGGACATGGACATCATGAAGAAGGTCACTATCACAAAGGCCACTCCACCAAGGGCCACCACGGTGTACACAAACATGATGAGTTCAAGAAGGAGAAACATTTCCACGATCATCATCATGACGGTGGTCATCATGAGCATCATGGAGGACACCATGAAGAACATGGACACAAGAAGGGTGGTGAATTCCACAAGGGTCACAAACACGGAGGACACCATCATCACGAACATGGTAAGAAGGGTCATCATGAAAAGGGTGGACACCATCACGACCACAAGGGACATCATGAAGAGGATGGCCATCATGAACATCATCATCATCATCATGATCATGGCAAGAAGGGAGGCCATGAAGACCATAAGCACTGGGGTTACAAGAAGGGGCATAAATAAGCTTTAAGTAGCTTGCGTGATAGTACAAGCCAAATGATTTAAGTATTTTTAAGTCATTGTTAAAGTCTATTATTAAGACTTTTTACTAAATATTAGTTTTTAATGTAATCATTCTCGACTGTTATTTGTTAATAAAAATATTAAACCAGATATTTTGTTTACACTATATCAATTAACGGCTATGTGTGGAAATATTTGTTGCTACTATTGTATCAAAGAAAAAGTTTGTGTTGTTACAAGTTGAATGTTGAACCAAACATAGTAATTTCACAGCACGTTTGGTTTCGACAACAAAGTTACATAAAATAGTTTGGCCGTGGTTCGCTGGCAATGCTTCCCGACGAGATAAGTAACTCAAAATGTTGAGAAACTAGACCGGTACCCGAGACTGGCCTACATTTTGGTGGGCAAATTAGTCGTGGTTGCAATCAAGCGTTTCCTAAAGAAAACATAGCCGTACTGAAATAGATAATTTCTTAATAGGTAAGTAGGTACCGCGTGCCCACAACGGTTATGGTGGTAGTGAAATACAGACAAATAAAATATATTCAGTCTTTAAAATATTCATTATCTCCTAACCGATATTTTGACTAGTATAATATTGACTTACTTTGAATGGCATTCATCGCCTATATTAATTAATACTAGCTTCAATCAATGAATTAAATACTGTCTACTCCAATATGTTTCTTTTTATTGTCTAGTATTGTCCTCATTTAGTCTACTTGATGATCGTAGCAGTAGGTAACCTTAAACAACTTCAAGCGGGAGCTCTATCTTAGATTAGTTGCTGACGCACATGTTACTGATAATGACTTCTAATCTAATTACTGACTCGTAGTTACTATTCTGAATTAAAGAAATTTTCAACATTGTCCTTTATGAAAATACTTACTAGCTTTTACCGGCGCCTTCGCCCAGATTCTGTAATTTATTACGATTAAGAGTGGACTATGTGTTAAGGTCAGATCATATGTATGCCAATTCATTTCAGCCGATATGTTTTAGTACTTTTCGTAAAAGAGTAACAAGCTTACATACATCCTCACAAATTTTCGAATTTTTAATACCTATTAGTACGGTATAATATATAACGTAGGTGCATATTCTTCTGTTTTACAAAAAAATATCATTTACGAAAATTAAATTGATTTTTATGATTTCGTTCGTCATTTTTACGATGCTTATAATACTAAAACTTAAAAATTATTTTTGTAAGCTACCACTGCTGGGCATAGGTCTTCTGTCAGATTCAGAGAGCTTCGAGCCACAGTCTACCGCGCTGACCAAGTGCGATTTGTTAGTCTAAGGTACTACAGGAAAATAGAGTTCTCAGTACAAAGTTTTTATTTCTTTGCGATAAAGTTTATTATCATCTACATATGACGAAACGCATTTATATTGCTATACTTGGCATTTCGATGGGATTCCCTGTATGTCACACACTGAAACAAAGCCTAGATCGAAATAATTTTCTAAATTATTTGTTTCCATTTCGATCTGGTTGAGAATAGAATTGTACACTGCGACAAAGTTTAAAATATATGTCTTAAATATTTTCGATAATGATCAATATTAATTTATGTACTTACATACTACATCATTAAAATAATATGTGATGGTCAAATATTTATTTCAAATTTATATTTTCTCAATGATTACAGCTGTCTTATCTGGTTCTGGAACTTAAAAATACCTAAAATCTTTTCTTTTAAATTTGGGTACAGGTATGTAAATACAGTTAAAGATTCCAGACATAAGAACCTCATTTTTTTCAACGGAAATTATATACTCGTACTATTTCCGTTTTTTACAGTTTTCACTCAGAAGTCCATTACTACTCAAGAATATTCCTACATTTAAAGCTTTGGAACCGTCCTTAGTACTCCGACATTACTTGTGGTGGATAATTAAACAAATTAAGTTAAAATCCAATGTAATCCATTACACAGGCAAGAACATTAAAAAAACTTGTTCGTTTTTATGTTTTTTCCGTTTGCCTTAAGGCGCAAGGACGCATATTTTTATGTTATAGTGAGGGCTTTCTGTAATTACATTGACACGATATAATTTTCAGATTGAAAAGAACGTTAATTTTAACCTATCTTATTTTATCTTTTATTCGCAAGACAATAGATGAGTTAACAACGTAAAATGTGATAACAATTACCACACCTTATTGCTCTTTGCACCATATTGCTCTTTGCCGATTTATTGTCATTACAAAAATTAAGTAAACAATTTTATTATTGTGGCGAAAAACGTTGATAGTGTTGGTGTCTTAAGTAATCAAGAACAATGCGAGGATGATTTACCATTATTTAGATGTAACTAAAAAACTTACAAATAAATAAGTACATATGTTTTTTTTTAATATTGAAGTGGGAAACAAGCATGCAGTTCGCCTAATGGAATATGGCTCCTGTCGTTCATGGACTTGCGTAATCAGCCCCAAATAAGATCAAAGTCTTAATCCTGAGGAATAAGTTCGAACGCTTCGGATAAGTACTCGTATGTCTCACTCACTTAACTACCCTTCAGACACATGGCAGACAAAACACAGCGCTTAACAGTGCTGCTATTAGGCAGAAATAGGTGTGGCATTGGTACTCCCGTAGGTGAACCGCAAAGAGTTCTACCGCCTTCAGTTCTACTACATCCAAATATTTTTATATTTGGATATTTGGACATATACAATAAAGGGCACCAATAAAAAAAGTTAAGTTGAAGAATGAAGAATAATAAATTCATTTTAATTTATTGACACAAATCAAAATATGTCTAAACAAAAGCCTTAATTTCCTTCGTCTATATAAATGAGTTAAGATATCGTATATATTTATTCGCTGAGCACAAATGGTTGGATTGCAAGAACTTGGATATGCGTAAAATACTACAAGCGCGAGCTTATTGCAACAATCCGTAGCGATTGTCTGCCGACGAGTCACTTGTCACAACTTACACAACTCTTTATATAAAACTGCAGCACTATCAATAATCTTGTCAATTTAAGGAAATAGTCAAGCTGCATAAGGACTGTAATATTAAGGCAAGTCATTGACATGAGGGCAGTTTTTGCATTAGGATTAATTACATTTGTAGCATTCACATATGCACGACGGTTACCTCAACAGAAAAATGGACATACGAGTATCGAAGATAAAACGGAGAAACCAATAACCGATCAAGATCATGCGGCCAGCGGCCATGATAAGGAACAGCATCACAATCGGGAGTTCAAGAAAGGATTGGGTAGGGAGCATCATGCACATCATCACAATGATCATGGAGAAAAAGGCCACAAGGGCTACAAAGGTCATCATCATCATGAGGAAGGCAAGAAAGGGCATCATGACAAAGAAACTCATAAGGGAGAATATGACGACCATAGCGCTCACAAAAATAAGCATCATCACGATGACGACCATTACCATGAGCATCATAAGGGTGAAAAGGGTGAGAGGGGTCATAAATATGCGGAGAAAGGTCATTACAATAAAGGACATTCGACTAAAGGACATCATGAAATACATAAAATCGACGAGTTTAAGAAGGACAAAAAGTTCTTCGATGAAGAAGGAGATTCGGGTCACGAAGAGAAGCACGGCGGTTTTCATGAAGAG
>DWLI01000368.1:0-22490 GCA_018249915.1 Cecropterus dorantes dorantes | reverse complement strand
TCAAAATAGTTTATGATAAGTCATATGGTTTGTGGAAAATAAAGTTTTACACACAACACTTACACAACACTCGTACACAAAACTTTTACTTGCATCTAGGTATATATTCACAATCCACAATCTTAGAGAGGAATTAATTAAAACGTCCAAAACAATCAAAATCAAGAATTTAAAAGACAAATCATTCTCTCGGTAAATATTCATTAAAGTTATTTGTTTTGAGACTTGATTTTCTATTTGTTTAGTTCAAAATATGAGTTTTTTATGATATTCTTGAATAAGCAGGTACTTTTTCTTATTCCGAAATAAATGTATGTCTCAGCATTTACATTTTATTTGTATTTTATACCAGATGATATATTTATCAAGGACATTAAAGACATTTTTTTTTTTAATAAAAGGCTCATCTATTTATACCTATAATATACTAGGGTAGGTTAGTGTCTATGGTTATTATAATCAGTTATATCCTGGATCATAATTCTATAAATCAGCAGTTACCTACTTAGTATAAAACAGAAACTTTTGATTAAGGTCGTAGGATCTTCAAAGGTGTTAAAGATGCAAAACGAAGATTTGACACGTCCATCTAAAAATACGGTACTTATAAATCCTGGCTACATCGTTAAGGGAAATTCGATGTTCCTGAAAAATCGGCCTCTTACCGTTCATCGAATGTTTGAAGAGGTTCTTGTTTCTAAGCGATATTGAAGGACCTTGCGAGACCTCACAGGTAAAGTAAGAGGAAGGTTAAAAATTAATAGTTCACGCGGATATACGCTTTTTTGTTGCCCATTAAGATTTGAGTTTATTTAAGATGGCCTTTTAAATAAGTAGGTAATCGAGACTTAAGTATAGGTAATGGCTTAATATGTTTTGTATTAAGACAAAAATAATTACATTGGATTAAAAAAACAATAACATTATATGGGTTTAAAGATTGCACAACTATTCGTAATTTGTTCGTTGTGCTATTATCACTACGTTTGACCAATAACAATGGTGTAAGCTCCAGTAGCTTACACCATTGATTAAGCACTGACAGAGATGCAAAGTCACTTACATATGTCCATGTGTAACTGTAAGAACTTAACATCATGTAGGCAGCATGTCTCGTAAATTATAAAAAAATTATAAAGGTATTATAAAGGTAAAGGCACACTACCGAATGGTAAGGCTGACAAAATGCTAGGGAACAAACGAACCTGCTTGGGTTGACTAGTAATAGAATTTTTAAAATTTTAATTATTAGTTATTATGATTATTATACTTTAACATTCACCGTTATCATTAAATTATGAGATTAAGTGAGAGCTCTAGTTTCTGTCGCTAATTATTCGATTAGTTACCGGCACTCACTTCAGGAGGATTCAAATGGTCACCTATAAGGCGACCATTTTAATTCTCCGTGTAGTAACGCATTTTAACTATTTTTTCATAGAATACCTGTTCTATATGAAGTTGTATATAGATGTCAATGGGCGGCATTAACCGTCTACCATCATTTGGAGTGCATGCTTGATTGCTACTCCAGTTTTTTTTTAAAGAAGAAGAGGCAAAAAGTAACATTGGTATTTTACCAATGCTAAAGTTTTGAAAAGGTCTCATGGTTCCAATAAAATGTATGTTATAGCTGAATTCAGACGGGTACGGATCACACACGTCGCCGGCGCGCGCGCCGCTCGTCACGGACGAGTGCGACGCGCCGGCGGCGGAGACCGACGCCCTGACGCCCACTGAGGCCATACTGCGGTACCGGGCCTGCTGTCAACCGGATACTACTCCTAAAAATGCCAAGTAAGTAAATTGTATGTCATTATTTTACAGCCAATAGGTACAGACCGTCTCTTGGTAAGACTAAAAAGGTTTAAATAGAGGTAGAATCAGTACGGTCCGGGATGGTAACATTGTCACACTTATGTTTAAGGTAAAGCAGTTCATGAGTTGAAGGATATGAATACAGATAACGATTTTGCCGTTGTATCAAACGAGCATTCAGGACACCTGATGGTAACTGGCCAATATCAATCAAGAACATCTATAACAAATCCCAGATAAGATTAGAGTCTTACCTGATGCGTTGCTACTCCCAAGGACAGAATTGGCACACCTCGGATATTGATGTCTTTCTTACCACAATCTGAGCAATGTGCTGATTTGCGCTTAACACTGTTGTTGTTAGGCAGAAATATGATTGGCGATTGCAATGTCCGGAGTCAAACCACAAAGAATTCACCAACATGCGAATAGACTCGTCTATGGATAACAATACTTTCATAACTTGTATATTAATAGTAGAAATGCGGGTAGATTATGTGTATTAGTTCTCGTTTCACTAATAAAGAACATAACGTATTCATTTACAACTTGGCCAAACTATTACATAAATGTCGATTCATACGACCGCAACGAACAAGTTTCATTGAACAGATCTCGATGTCAATGCTAGGAAGGCTACTTAACCAGGCAATTGGATAAAAAGAAATCTTGACCATGACATACTGAAGAGCTTACACAGATTTAAAAACGCAATGACATTATGTTATTGTAATGGAGTGCTATAAGTGGACAATTACCTTGGTTTGATCGATCTGATCTCATACATTTACCTATATAATACTTTGAAGTACGTGGTTAAATTGCGCTGTTTATTGGGCAAACAACCAAGTCTATAAAAGTACACAACATTAGCATATACTTGTATATCTTTGAAGTATATCTGCTTTATATGAGTGTCTTTCAGCTTCCGTATATTTGTGTGCAAAACTCTAAAAGTAGTAGCTAGATCTATATCTATACTTCTATACTAATATTATAATTCAGTAGAGTTTGTTTGGTTGAACGGACTTATCTCAGAAACTACTGGTTCGAATTAAAAAAATATTTTTGTATTTAATACATTTATTGAGAAAAGCTATAGGCTATATTGTTATATAGAAAAAACAACGAACATAGCGTGATGTTTCACGCTATGTTTGTTGTCTTTTCTTGTTTAGCAGGTGAAACCGCGTTGTAATATATGGATTTGATACATTTTAATATGTAAAGGGTACTCACGACAGCCTCAAAACATTTTTGCCGTAATCACGATATTCGCAATTGCGACGTATTATAATATAGGCAATAAATAAAATAAAACCGCTTATCCGCGAGTCCTCGTTACATGTTTAAATTAATTTTTAATTTATATTTGAGAACGTTTTTATAAATGGTACTTTTTAATCCCGAACGTGAATGTATCCAGTCCCAAGCGGTCCGCAAAAATGTTATACCTAATACAATCAAATTTTGTTTACTTCTGATTTTAATATAAATTAATATCCGTTGATCTACAGTTAAGCTTGGTTGGGTTTAGCTGGTAGGTATTACAAAAAAAATATATTACGCAATTCCATTCGTTTCATTTAAAGATGTAGACAATATTTAAAGAGACAGGTTTTAAAATATTTAAGGGGACTTGGACATCCGTTACAACTTCCAATAAAAACAAATTTAGTTTTTGTTGTTATCTCTGAGGATTTTGTTGGAACTGTTCGTAAAAATTAGACATAAACTCAGTACCTAGTATAAACATCATTCATATATCAGAGCATAACACAGCGCCATCTGCAATCCTTCTAAAGAAACACCGTCCCATGTTCTGTTTTAAACAAATTCAAATACTGGTACAATACCAGTTTTGAAAACAATATGCGAATTTAATATTTGTAGTGACTAGATGAAAAAAAAACAAAGACTACCCGTAGTCGATCAAAATGTACCTACTTATAGAACTGCTATCGTTAATATACTAAAACTACCATATTTGTGATTATTTGTATTTTATACCAGATGATATATTTATCAAGGACATTAAAGACATTTTTTTTTTTAATAAAAGTCCGTTTTTAAAACAACTAAATAACTGTATTGTACACACATGAGTTGACGTAAAACACTGAGACAGCTATTTGACCGTGGGTCATTCCACCTCCTGTGCGCGTAGTTTGGTTCAAATGTGTCGATTTTATGAATGTCACATAGAATACACTGCATGCGCAGTACGATATATATATAATATATTTCATTTAGCATATTTAACAATGTAACTTGTTACGAGACACATCAAACCATTTATTATGTATCTGACAATGCCTTTGGTGAGTAGTAAAGAGTAAATTTAAATAAATAAATTAGGGATTATGTTTCCAGTATATAGGAAAATTATATATTCAAAGTATTTGTTATTACTCAGTTAACACTGCGGGCACAGAGGTAGAGACTTAAAACTTTTAAGTAATATTTTTTAGATATAATTTCATCTTAAAACTCGTTTTAAAACATAACAAGTCCCTAATTCCCAATATAAAAGGGCATGTCATGTCATAAATTGACCTATTAGCGTGGACAAAAACCCCAGAATCACAATACGAGCTTCAATAGACAATTTAAAAATAAATAAAGGAGAGGAAGCTGTAATCAAAGCACTTCCATGTCGCATGGATGGTCAATCGATTAAATGGTTTCTGAGCGTAGGTACAAAAGACCACGTGCGATGCTCAGGGAGTTTAAAATAGACCTTATTGGAAGGGAAAACGGACATTATTTAAGGATAAAGTATATAAAAGCGCGGTCAAGAGCGCTCGACCGATGTCCGATTGGAACACGGTATTTGCACAGTATAAAGTCTAGAAATAGCAAAAGGTTAAAGGCCTCGTGTTTCATATCCACGATATTATTAGAAGGCTACATATAAATTACTGTACTCATTTTCCACCTTCAGAATGTCACTTTGAAACTTCTCTTTGTGAGCATCGAAATATCTACATACGAGTAGATAAATGCCTAAGTAAAAGATTAATTAGAATAAATTATTGCATGTCTTTGATTCTGGAAAGTAAAAAAGGCAAAATTTTGAAGTTTGAAAAGATTGAAGGCAAAATTTTAGTTGAACTTATAAGTCTTAAAGATAACACAAGATACCTTGAAGTCACTTGCAATTTATGTAAAACATCGATTAAGTAATCCAATCAGATGTACAATCGAGTGCTTAAGTGATTATGCCATAGATATTTTTAAACAACTATTTATATTGATGAATATACTGTGATTACATTCAATCGCGAGATTTATACCATTGCATCATTGTTCTAATCGTCAGAATTACGGTTTATGTCATTGCATCTTCAGTTTCATGTTGTGTCACATTGTCTTTGCATTGTTGCGGAGAACAATCACCGTTCTTCAACTTGTTATTGACATCATTCCCCGATCTCACTCTGAATAGTCGGTGACATAAATCGTGACATACTGACTCTAATTTATGCTAGGTAGGTTGCCAAGTCCCGATGTTTCGGAGACGGTCATGATTTCTGCAAAACGGTCCCAATAGATAGTAGTTGGATCATGTTTATGTTTATCTATAGTCTGTTTTATCATATTTAAATTAATTTAAATACGTAAGGTCACTTTAATTTTTATAGTACTTGGAAGTAACAATAGTTTTCGTTGATTTATAGGAGTGAAATCAAAACTCAAAGCAGTAAAACGCAATTATGAAATGGTTTTATGAGTTGTCGATTAAATAAAAAATTTCTATATCTGTAAAGAAAAAAAAAATCAAAATAAAGTAGAACATTCTTAGAAAAAATCATCTGATATTTGGAAAAGTCTGATGCACGTCTTGAAATATGGTAATGAAGGTCATTTGTATTCAGTGGTTTTGTTTTGTAGAAGTTGATATGGAACATGAACACTATATTTAGCTGTTTTCTTCTTTCATGAAGAGAATGAAGAAACGACAAAGAAAAAATGTGAAAGTCTATATGTTAGGCTTAAATTTAGTTTTATGTACCTACATTTAGTTCCTAGTGATAAATTAGAGAGGTGATACAACAGAAGAGGAATAATTATTACTCAAGTACTTTTTAATAAAGTTATTATTAATAACTTATGAATATATGTAATTGATCCTAGATATTAATAGAGGTCTACCTGAATGTAAGTGTGATAATCAATTTCTCCGAACTCGAAACACACACCAAATATTTTAATAAGACTTGCATATAATTATTACACATTACTTCTATTTATTCATCTGAATATCTCTAAGTATCCATATTAAACAAAGTAGGTAAACAAAACAAAACAGGTATTAGTACGTAAATATATAGTTTTATGCAACAGCATAATTTCAATTCTTTCCCATATTATGATCAAAGAATAAAAATATTATTCAGATTTTAATGAGCGAACTATACAGAAGAGTTCATAGTGAATTGCTAGAAACACCGCTGTGCGGAAAGTTAATTAAAACATAATTTGCAATACGCTAGAAAATATTTTTGTAACATGAATTTCAATCACAGCTCCATCGTTTTGAAGTATTGCAGTTTTATTTTTGTTTTGATTTTTCCGGTATTAGATGTGTGTTTGATAATAACAATATGTTTTTTTGCCTTTATTTGAATATTTTTTTAAATATTATTCGTACATGCGGTAGGTACATTGTACACTTGGAAAGAGTTAAAATGTTCTAGTGTGTTATTAAAATATATATGTGTTTCTAATTTGTATTAAAATATTTACACTCGCTACAGGAGAATAAAAAATTTATTTAAAAAGAATTAATAATAGTGTACACTACACACTTGGAAGTATATAAATGTTATTGTTTGTTCTTTTTTACAAACTATTTTTTAGCGGAGAGTTAATAATGTACCGAAGATGCGAACTGTTAAATAAAAAGCCATAATAAAAATAGACATTTTATGTAGCATTTCCAAGTTGTTATTCAGAATAAGCCTACTTCTAACATTCCAATAATCGCTCAACATTAAGTTCTTTTCTTCTCTCCCCTTTATTTCTTCACACAAAAACGCAACAATTAGTGCAAAGCTATTTATTGTCTAGACTCCATTAAGTATTGCTTCATGATCGTTCGAGGATGCTTCAAAACCAGCCAGCCATAACGTTATGTAAGTATGCATTGTGAATACAAGGCCGCTGTTATCCACGTTATGTCATTGATAAAATTAAAACTCAATTAAAATGCTGAGACATGAAGGCACGACACAAACGAAGTGTGTTAATTTGTAATTGTTAGACAAGCATTTAATACGGTCTTTTTATTGAAGTAGCAAACGAGCATTGTCCATCTGATGATATAAAATCACTGCCGTCCGTGATAAATGTTCACGGACGGCAGTGTATAGAACCGGAGTGTTTGAAATCAACATAGATTAGTTGCTACTCCTGAGGACTAAGATGGTCGCCTCATATGAACGTTAGCCGGCAACCCCCCTTCCACCAAAATATAGAAACAGCTATAAATAGGTGTGGTGGTGGTACCTTCCTGGATAAACCATACTCGTTCTCACCACCTTTATGATCTTGTTTTTGTAGACGCAACTGTTTTAAACCTTATATCTCTATGAAGGATATACCGTTAACAACAATAACATAACATAAATTACAAAAATACGTTTGAATAAGGAACAGTGCCATCTATTATCACTTGGAAGAAACAAATATATAAGGAACTATTTAACCAGGTACGTATTGCGTGAGATATACGTAATAGGATAACATTAAGTTTTTTATAAATTGTAATGTCACATCATATTATAAATAATTTCTAAGTAATTAATTATTTATTAAGTACTAATAAACGACACTGAAATTCAGCAGCCTAATAAAATTGTTATCCTAAATTTGTTGCTCAACATGTGTTTTTGCTTTATACAATATCTGGGCTCTCCCTGTAGTAAAATTAAGTAACAGGAAACAAGGTCAAGTAACCTTGGCAAAGATTTTGCGACGAGCGTAACGCCATCTTGTAGCGTAATTGAAAAACGCCATCAGGGTCGGCCTTGAACAGCTGTATCCTTCTTGAACGACTTGGGACTTCAATGCGCACAGTACGAGGTTTTACATTTCTGAAAACGATAATTGTTTACGTTTTCGCTAATTATTGCAAAGTACATCGCAAGGAAAAGCCAAAAATATAGACGCAATATAAGTACATGGCAATGCATGGCCGAAATCGTATGCAATTGTTTTTAAGTCTATCTAAATAATAAAAAATAATAAAAAAACAAACAACTGTCTTAAGACAATTGTTTGTTCTTTTATTATTTTTCTGATCGGTCCTGTTATTATTAGTTAACTATTAGGTAAGTAACTTGCTCACTGTTATGTCGTAATATTTCTTTTGTTTAGAATGCTCACGACAATTTTAACGTGCTATGTCGTATGTCTTAGAACTAGGCTATGCAATGCTAATTAAATTAATGAACTGTCTCAAATAGAGTAAGCAGCTAAATGGTTGTTGCGCAACTGGTCTTGCAATACGGTTTAACTCATTAAAAATAGGTAAGCTATTTAAATGGTGCGCTTAAAACTTGAGTAATTTCCGTATTTATTCGCGTTTGATTGACGGACAGTTACTTATTTAGTTGAAACCAAAACATATCAATCGTTATATTAAAATTTTATATTTCTGATATAACAATCTTTGAAAGCATCAATTTTAATACGTTAAAATTTATTATTATTTGGGCCATTTTGGTATTGGTACCTAATAAAGGATTTTAGATGGACATTTCGACAATATTTACGTTTTTCAGAAAATTTGGAACATACGTACCTATAATAGTATACAGTTTTAATTTTTTATCCGACGAATACTAGTTTGTTTGTGTGAATCGGCGCAAAAATAAAAAGAATTGGGAAGGACATAGGAAAATGTCTAACAAATGACAACGTACTTTAATGTTTAAATTGCTCTTCATGAAACGTATACCAGGCAATAAAGGCTCCCTCATACGTAGACATATGGATAGGTGCGATACGTTGAATAGAATAATATTACGTGCTTACAAAAGAGTTCACTGACCCGGCAGTGCCGGCTAAGAATCCCTGACTATTCAGCTTGAATCGAGCATGCGCGGCTCCTTTCATCCTTTGAAATCAATCCTGAATTACTTTAAACGACCTTTTATCTATCGGTGATTTGCATACGATATTTGAGGTGCAAATCCATTGAAGATATGCTTTGTAAGTGTTCGATACACAGGCTTGTGTTTATATTGTTATGATTTATGTATGAGATGATATCTGTATCACGATCTAGCTTTTACTCTTGTACGTTCCGTGATGTACAAGATCAAAAGAGAAAAAAAGATTCATCGGGAAATGTAACCGTGTCAAGCGGTACTACAACGATATAATCAACCCGATATTTAAATCAAAGCTACTCTATAGAGAAATAATAACATATTAAGTGAAGATTTATTGTGGTTTAATTCATGTAAATAAAAAATAATAAAAATCTAAGTATTAAGGGCGTTTTTGGTGGGCGTGGGGTAAGGGCCAGGTCAGTGGGTCGCGCGCGCAGCCTCCCAAACTCTCCGGGAGACGCGCCTCTATCGACCGCTTGCCGCCAGGCTTAGGGCTGTCACTGAATTTGGTCTAGATTGTATTTGATTTCGTTCGCTATAAGTATTTCAATGTAAGAATGAAATAAAACATACCTCGAATGGGTAACGATAAGCTTCTATGATAAATTCTGTTTCGTTTCTGTTCTTTTAATTTTAATTTTTTGATCATATTCCGTTAAAGTATTTCAAAGTATAATACAAAGAAAAAACATTGTCGTTGTTAAAAATAAATAAAATGTCTTTTTATTGCGACAAAACTTCAAATACTTAATTTTTTGTATTTTTTTTTCGAAAATAACATCACATGCACGCAATGCACTGCTGCAATCAGAGTTGCGACACTTAATTATGACCCCTATATCGACGAATAAACCCTCCGGTTATTAGGAGTGCAATATAAAAGAAAATAGGGTGCGCCCGGAGGGTCGTTGCCGCCCCTATTCCGTAGCTCTTAACCGCGCAGCATCCATTACTGCGCAACTCTCGGTACTCTGAAGCCGTAGCCTCAGAACGCGACCGCGCCTCGCGCTTCCGGGGCATTTTGCGTCGTAAAAGCTCCCTGATCTACCCTATTCCACGCCTTTACCCTGGAATACCATAAAATGTATTCCATCTAATCTCCCCATCCTAAATCCTCGTGCTAGTGAAGTGAAAGATGGGGAAGGACAAGCACCAGCCCATGGAGGCTGAGGTGAAGGTGGCCACCGTGGACCTGGAGGCGGTCGACAACATGGCCACTCTTCCTGTGGGACAACACCGGCAGCAGGGAAGCGATATCGCCATAGCCGAGAAACATAACACCGCGAACAAAGAAATGGAACTCAAATGCGTACAACCCAAACCATCGAAGAAGTATGTGTAGTTTTAAGTATAGTTACTGCGGTATAGTTGGCCCTTTTTTGTTTTTAGTGTTATATGCAATACCTTTATTACATTTTATATTACTAGTTTAACTAGAAATTTGAATTAGTAACAGTAATTACCCGCATTTGAATTAACTCAATACGTTTTTTTAATATTAAAAATATAACGTTCTAACAGATTCTACAATAGAATCGAAACGATTTTTAAAAGCTACGTCAAAATTTATATGAAAATAGCGATTCCGAAAATGATTCAAAAGTATATAAAATGAAACTTTTTTTCGTAGTTTCTTTGTAAGTTCGGTTAAGGTCAACTGCGTCTTATCGTATCCACAATTATTACATAAGCTAATGTTCTTGTAACAAATTCTAACTTTTAAACAGAAATAAATCAAAACCAGTTATTTTTAATACTTAGGTACACATTTTAATTACACATTTGTACTGGATGAGAAATGCCTAGTCGCAGTTATATCATTTAGCAAATACCCATTTTAATTAAAACATCTGCTTGTTACAGGACTTCATTGTTCATCATTTCGAGCTTCATATACGCGAAGCTGTTGGTGGTGGTATGCATCGCCTACGTCATCAGCGATGTCATCACTCACAACCTGCCTCTGTACTACTACGAAGGATTTTTCACTTACCTCTACGGCATGAGCATTCTGTTCCTGCTCTATGTATTCTGCTTCTTGTTGCAAGGTATAGCGGGATATTTCAAACATGTTACAGCCAAAGTTAAATCTTCGACGTTTTAACAATAAATTTCATACACAGAAAGCGCGTGCTGCAACGGTAGTCCCCCGAAACCAAAACCTCCACCAAAGGAGAAGAAACCGAAGAAGGAAAAAGAAAAGAAGACCAAAGATAAGGAAGGCAAAGATGGTAAAGATGGAAAAGATGGCAAGGACGGAAAAAAAGATGGCAAGAAAGATGGAAAGTCTAAGGAAAAGGACAAAGACGCTGGGAAGGAAAAGCCTACCAAAGAAAGCAAGAAACAAAGCCAGTTCCAGGTGAGTGAAGCTCATTTCGTACGATCACAGCACATCATCAGCACATCCGTTATTTTTATTTAACAAAGTTCCGTTCCCCTTTACGCTTTCCAGTGTTATTCAATGTTGGTTAACAACGTTTACTATTCAACAATTAATTTAAACCCCGTGTTCTTTTACGATTGTGCCTATTTTTGTAGCACACGTTACTTAGCGTTCACTTTAAACCACTATTATGTAAATGCTTTGATAGGACGTGACTGGCAGCATGACCCCTTTTTTGTTTACGCTGGCTACTTTTTGTTTTTTCCATATCATTTGGGCAGGAGGTGTATCCCCGTAAGATGCGCGATAAAGTTCGTCAACAACAATTACAAATGCAAATGGCGCAATTGTATGCGTCCGAACAGGTGAGGTTATCTTGACGCATCCTGCTTGATCACTTGTGTATTACAATACCGGTACGGAAAGCTTTGGATGTGCTGTTTGTAGTTTGTGTCCGCCATTATTTATAGAGCTTGAGTTTTACCCGCTACACCACTCATTTGCTTGTTAGAAACGTCATTTAGTCGTATAAGGATATTAATTTACAGAGAAGAAACATTCATAATAACATTTATGTATACTCTATTAAAACAACTAATAAAGACTGCTAGTACTAAGACTATACCATTCGTATTACATTCATTAAGCTCCTACATACGTAATATTTATAAAATTCTTGTCTTTTTAGTACACTTTGCTCGTCAAAGAAGATGTTTCTTCAGAAAGGATACTATTAGGGATTTTCGGTGTTTCAGCTTGTAGAGCTTGTTTGTTTGTACACTTCGTATATTCTCGTGTGTTATGTAGCAACAAGACGTGGTGGAGTTGGAGGCTGGTCCCGTCGCAAGGCCGGTACGACGCCGCAAGACTTCGCAGAATGAACATAGCCATGGCAGCTTCTTCCTTCGTATCGGTGCTATTGGTTAGTATGAGGATCGTTTACTTCAAACCCAATATGTTAAGTTATTAGGCTTTTTTAGTTATAGAGCCCAGGATGGAGAATATTTCACCAAAACAAGCTTGGAGCCAATTTATTTCCTGTTACCAGGTACCACCGCCACACCAACTTCCAACGTGAAGGGTGTGGTTGCTGGCTCACTTGTACAAGTATATGAGGCAACCATCTTAGCCCTTGGGACTAGCAATGCATTTGTGATCATCTACACATAGAACCTCTGTCATTTACGAAGTTGCTTATAGATCTATGGGCAACAGTAAATACTTACCATCGGTGGACTGCATGTTCGTTTGCTACTTCAATGTAATAAAACAAGAAAATATCAGCAATGTTTTATTAACTTAATAAGGACATATTATAATTTTTTAAGGTAAAATACAAGTCATACAAAGCAATTACATTACATTCGTTTAAAATGGTCATGGCCATCTATATAAGACAGTTGGTTAGGTTAGGTTAGGTTAGGTTAGTTCGTTAGGTCAGTTTCAAATGCTTAGTCGGCTTAGATGGTTTGGCGCCATAATAGTATCATATTTTTTGATAATTGTGGTGATACTTTCCACCACGCTCATAGAAATTTAATTCATAATAGTAAGGTGAAATTTACAAACCTTACAAATGTAAAAATAATTGTAAACCTATAAAAACTTTTTACAGCGTTTGGTCTTGGAACAATGGTTTACAATGGATTGGAATTCGGGACCTTCTTTGAGCTACCTTTGGAATCTCCGTGCTACCTTATTCTGAAGGGTATAAATCCCGTTCTGCAGATGGTGTTTACTTTTATGCAAATGTACTTCATATTTATGAATTCACGGGTAAGCTTTCATTTCAACATGGACTTATCTATATTCAAGAGTTGTCTTTAATAGCTTAATGTAATATTTTGTTTATGAATTTTCGGATCCCACTTTGTGTGACATTTCGTAAAGGGTTTTGGAAAAATCTCAATAAAATAAACACTAATCCAAATTTAAATTTAAAAAAGGTACTTTTTATTTCAGCTCAATATTCATCGCTTTAAAGTCATTGCGAGATTTGGATTGATGCATGTAGTTGCAACAAACATTTGTGTATGGATTCGTACTTTGGTGCTAGAGTCACTGAAAGAAATTACTGACTACCACGTGAGGAACCCTCAGGGAGTGCCCGGAGAAGGTGTCCTTGGAAGTAAGCGTCATACTTTTAAATTTATTTCACCTATGAAAATTTATCAAATAACATTACTGCATGTTTCATGTTTTAGGAGTCATTCGAAAGCATACCTTGAGACATTCCGGAAAAGTTTTCGGAGCAGCCACCACCGCTGCAACAACTATTGCATCAACAGCCGCCAATGTTGCAAAAACTACTGGTGATCAAATATTTAAGGCTGTCACTAGCACCACATCTGCACCTACTACTACACCCACAATTAGTACGTATTAATAAATAGCTGAATAGTTGTCTATATGTCTAATTAACAAAACATTAACTAATTCATTCACAATACATCTTACTTCCCTATTAACTCCTACTTGCATGTATGTCAATAACAATGCATTCTGGGCTAAATTTTCAGCGACAACTCCTTCACCCTACTTAAATGTTGGTGGTGGTTTCGTTCCAAAGTCTAAATTGATTGACGCTATAAAGAGTACTATAGGGTACGATAGCGGGTTACGTTATGGCCGTGAATTTAAAGATGCTTGGCCCAATGATAACCCCTTCCCAACTACTTCCACTGTTGCGCCAATAACAATAGAAGCGGAGAAAGCGACACAGACTCAAACAGCAATGCTGGAAGTATTCCAGTGGCTGTATTCGTCTACTGTGAAACCGATTGTAAGCACAATGACCACAATGGTAGCACCTACGACTTCTGGATGGTTGGCTACAGATAAAGATGAGTGGGGCAACAGTGTTGAAACGTATCGCGTTGATGAACCACCACATTCGCCAGGTTTGTCGTTGGAGTGTCGACCACAATATTCACTTTAATGGCCGTTGCACTTTTTATTTGCGGTTTTGTTGTTACTTTTCACTTGTAGGTGCACAATTCGCTCATTTTTAGGCGACTTTATGTTAAGCATGATCTTAAGTTTCTAGTAATTTTATTTATGTTAAATATTCCTATTTCATACGAGTGAAGATAATTTATATATTTACAAATTATATCGTTTCAGCCAACAATAATACGGAAATTTTCGAATCTTTTGACAACCTCAACCCCGCTGCTTTGATCGCCAATATCGATAACACAACGATTTGCGGAAGGAATCCTATAATGGGCACCATCGTTACCGACTCTGCACCTTATCTCTATCCATTCATTATCGAGTATTCTCTCATTGGCGCTGCTGTCATCTACGTTATGTGGAAACATATCGGTCGCTATCCCAGGTTTGTATTTTCATTTATCAAATATTAAACTAAGTAACAAACTCGTACATAATACTAACACTAAAGTAGCAATATCATCACTAGCACCTTAGAAAGTTTTTTAGAACTTAGAACATACAATAATGGCAAGATGAATTTAACTGCCGCATGCTTAATTGATGTATGCGTACGGGTTTGGTTACAGCGTGGCCAACGACGAAGATCTGGAAAGACGTTTGGAGGCTGTTCTCTCCCGCAGGGCGGCGGCGTTGGCGGCGGCTCAGCGTGGAAACCGGGTGGACTGTGCCGGAGCTTCAAAAGGACTATTCTGTGGACTGCTTCTCCTGGTTGCTTCTCTCATCTGCTTGATTCTCTTCTTCGTCCTGATAAGACACCAGGATTTGAAACGTCTGTCCATTTACTTAGCGGATGTCTCCCACTGCGCACTCATGGTTCTATCAATTCTGGCGATTTTGATTGGATTTATTCGGTAAGATATTACAATAGTCGATAAACAATTGCTACACGTTTCCTTAAAATGAATTATTTTTAGATAACAATATAATATCAGTAATATTTAAATAGCTTGTTCAATTAATTCATTTGTTAATAATAAGTAATTAGTATAACTAGATCTACGTAACAGACGTAAGTAACATATAATCATTTAGTATTTATTCTGTTGTTATTTTGTATTGTAGTTAATTACTTTTAGTTGATCCAAATTTTTATTTTGATCTTTTTCTTTCCATTCCTTTCACCTTTTCGTTGACCCATTATTCCCTTTATCCATTTCTTTGTTGGCTCCAATACACATTAATACTTGCACAATTTTGTGCTAATTCCATTTATTTCGTTCCTAACATTCATCGTTACCCTTTATTTGTGACTTATACAATTATTTTCTTTGGATTTATCTTCCGTTCACCATGTTTGGTTTTTCCCTGATTTGGTTAAACTGAGTAGAAGTAGAGAAATGAAATGGAGCTCAAATCCTTCTTCCTGTACCGAACCTCTTCGCAGGGTGCAATCACTGAAGTTCCGTTCTGAAGAACAATCCGACCTGAATGATATATTGCTTCGCGTCTCTGCGTTTGGCCTCTTCGTGTATGCTGTGTTCAGCGTTATCGCTGGTGGAATGGGAGCGTTTACTCATGAACCCAACTTGTTGGTCATGATTACCGGATGTCTGAGTGTTCTTCAGGTAGGTCTTTTGTCGTAATATGTTTAAACGCTTCTTTAAATATCAGATCTGGACACGGTTAACAAGATATAGGTACTCATCAGTTCTAATTCAAACCTCTAAATGTTTTAGGTGGTTCTTCAGCTACTGTTCATTGCCGACGTATCACGTCGCCGTGTTCACTTGCCGGAACAGGAACGTAGCAAGCCCGCTCGCCAGGCCGTAACATTTTTGCTGATTTGCAACGTAACCATGTGGTTGATCTATACCGTTGAAGCCCAAAAAGTTCTTGCTAACCCGGTAAGCAATACGACAAAAACTATAATGCACTGCTAAAAATTACATAAAAAGGTACATTTTTTATAATTGAATTGTTTGCTCGTAGGTTCAACTTGACTTTTACGGATTCGTCGCTTGGTCCCTGGTACAACGTTTCACTCTGCCCCTTTGCATCTTCCATCGTTTCCACTCTGCTGTGACTTTGGCTGAGATCTGGAAGACCAGCTACAAAGCGCGTCTGGAGTGAGCTCATATATTCACAATGCATTGGAAATCGACGTCCAATCGTCAACTTTCATTATCATCGTAGACGTAACTGGACAAAGTAAACATTTCGTCCTAGTCCGGTAAAGCATTTTCGCTAGTAGAGTGAATAACTTTGTTGTCAGATTTAAATCATGTCGTTACTTCAATATTATAGTAAGTATAGAAGATGTGACGTAGGGCGATAAAATATTATTTGACACTGTAGACGATGAAGTACTTACTCTCCAGGAGTACATCTTAGGTAACACTTACAATTATTATTTACTTTATACCATGATACAAGTTGCTATTCAGTTACATAAGTTCATTATTCAACGTATTCTTCATTATTGTCTTCTTTCACATTCCACAATTTGATACGTTTATATTATACACGCAATACAATTTAGGTTTCTTGGAAGACTGAGTGTGGAGACTTAAACAAAAACAAACTTTACAGTTTTAAATTGATATGCGTAAAATTGCTCAGATTTGCGATTATTGTATTAAATTCTTTCTCGGTGGAACAAAAACATTTTTATCAACATATGACAAGAATCCAGTTGTGAAGCGTTCCCTCCTGTGTTAGAAATAATTTGTGTGCCATGGTTTAGCGTTAAGACTTTATTAAAATTTGACAATATTTTACATTTTTTTTACTTTTGTCTATCTTGTATTGTTTTTCGAAGTAATAAGTAAACCCAGTCTCGGTTTTGTAACACATAGATATTATATCTACGTCTATATTGTAGAAAATATATAAAATATCTAAAACGATTCGTGTATTTGAAAACGTAGAATATTTTTAATATTAGAAATAATACTAATTGCTACATTAAAATTTCAGAAAATTTATTAGCCAACTTAATATTTAGGCTAAGAGCGTAGAATTACCTATATCGAAAATTTAACTGACGGTTTTAATCGTAAGAGGGTTATATCTACATATTTTAATTGTACTTAAATGTAAACGATATGGACAGGTCAATGCGTTTTGGGCTGCAGTAACTGCTTAATATGTATTGATTGGGTAAAATATGATTTTAAGATATTTTTATCTTTATCGCAAGGGGCCATAAAAGTGAAAATTTTAACACCACATCGCACACTTATCATATTAGCATATACTTATTAGCTCTTCTTACAATTTCTCGTAAAATAGAGGTAAACAAAAATGTTACATTGGACGGTATCTGTGTAATGAAAATTCTCAGTTTTTACGTAAAACTTGAGCCTAGCGGGGCAAAATTCGCTCATTTTTTCTATCACTTTGCAATTTAAAGCTTAAAGCTTTAAACATAATAAAATACTTTAAACCAGTTGGTAATTCTTTGTCTACCTGTATTTTCATTATTAATATAGTATACAACAATTTGATTAAATAATTGTGGTGAGATTATTGCAACTATTTATTCAGTGGAAGTTTAGAACGTACCTATAATACGGATGAAGAAAAAAGTATGGCGGAAATAAAGTGTCTACGGTGGTAAATCATTTAAAACTGACAATTAATTTTACAGGCCAAATAAATTTGCTATAAACATTTTAATCCATTGATGTAAGATTATCAAATTTACTTGGACTGTCACATGAAACGTAAGGTTTAATTGATGTTATCTTAAGATTGGGGAGTTGGCTAAAGGATATGAGTTTTAGTCGTATAATGATTTGTTGCAATTGTGGTGCATGTGCATGTAAAGGAGCTTACAGTTCCTTACAATTGCCGTTAAGGTGCCGCATCTTACACAAACCGTGTTTGTTGTAAGTATTCTTTTAAATGCGTGATTGCGTTGCATTAAAATCTCCACTGCAAATATTTTCGTAACAATCTTTATGTGCAATCTATTTTTATAGGCTGACTAATTTTACACAGTAGGCATACATTCGTATGATGTAAACGAAGGCGTTATGCGCAATATCATTTCTACATTATGGATTTTGTATAAAATAGTTGGTACAAAATTATTCGTAACATATTTATTAATTTTTGTATTTAACTTTAAGGTTTAATTGTAATTCATCGCTCTAGAATCTCGGTGTATTATGTGTGCTCATGATGCGAGTTTTTCTAGCGAGTGTAGTCAACTTTTGAATGGTTTAATATCTTTTATTGTAATATTTAAATCGTAATTTATATCAAAACTGAAATCATGTGGCTAGGAATCACTGTGATTTCTGTAAAGTTATTAGTTAGTGGTTACACATGTCCTTATTATATTTATTTATGTAATTAACAAGAACAATCTATCATGAGTGACCTTAATGGGAAGTAGTGTGACCCTCTTTTTTTATTTGTCATTTCTTGCAGATGTGTATTTTGGTATAGGTATGATCCTATAGAAATACCATCGGTGTTTTGGTCGGTTGGTACCCAGCTTTCGAGCGAATATCCATATGAATGGTCATATTTCACATGGGTTATGAGGACTACTGAAGTGTTTGACCTCTTAAAATGGCAACACTGATGCTTCTTTGTCAAATGGGACGTGTGTAACCACCATAAATAACAGTTTCGACGTTATCATGAATGTTTGTCGTAAATTAGAACAGCGCGTTAGGCTTGTTTTATCACTGCCGATACTTTTAACACTTATAATTAAAATAGTAAGTCCTTTGATAAACCTATACTATTTCTAACTCGTTCAATTTTGTAGGTGATATTTACTGTGTACCTAAATGTTTGGAACAAAGTGTACCGATGTTCGTATCTTTAGGTTTAACTGTGGATACTCAATCAGTGTTAAATAGATACCAAAAATTAAAATTTGGAAACTCTATGTACTTTAAATTATAAAATTAATATAAATATAAATGTCTATTTGAATAAATCAAATAATTCATAAACGTAGATTGTTCGTTTCATTTTTATCATAACAACCCAATCATGTTTTAACCCAATCATATTTTAACATTTAGGTATCCAGCTGTAAGGGCCGGTTTCCACTAAAAGGGTGATGAGCAAGGATGCCCGGAGACGAGCAGTACAGCGGGCATCGTATATCCACTAGTGCGGAGCGGACATGCAAACTAGTTAGAATGGAACGATTGAGCTTTAGGTTTTGTTGGCAAGCTCGGCGTGGCAGGAGGCGTTCATCGCCGCACATCTCATATCTTCACCATGCACCACCCGCCTGCTTGCACACCGCACGCGTCTGCGTTTAACATGCACATAGGAAAATATTCAATTACTTCTTTCAGCATCAACTTCACCATCCATCGAAATTAGGCGGAGAGGATAAACAACTATATTTTATTGATTATATTTTACTAAAAGCCGCACCACTCATCTTCACTTTCGTGAAAACCGGCCCTAGGAGTTTATTAATGTTTAATGTTTATTAAAATAGGTATAAAATATGAGTTCAATATTGTAATAATGCAATTGGAAAGTGCTCCACAATTTTTGTGTACATAAATATATAAACGAATTACTTGTCTCACGTCCGTCTAATTTAGGCCATACGCATACCATGTTTTTGTTTACTAAATCAAATGTGTTTGTCTATCGTCTATAGCATGGTAATTTGACAGTTGTCGATATTTTGAAGTAACCTGTGGTTAATTTTGACCGACATGGCAACATTTGTTAGAGTCTGTCAATGTCAAGTTAATAGATGAGTAAATTACACAGGAACAGTGTAGTGTTGTTTTCCTCATAATTTTAAATGTTACTCAGATCTCATCGATGAAGTCATAAAACGTAATTAATTAGGTTATAGTGTTTGTGTTTTTCTTTGTTTCCTTTGGATTTTGTGTTTATTTTTTATTTAGTTTTGTAGATTTGCGTTCTTCCCGATTTGTACAGCAAATCGTAGCATGAGCGAGCATCGTGCATGATCTTAATTATAACTATGGTGTAATATTTGCTGTTCGAAGCCTACTTATTGAAAGTTAACAGGAGATAATATGTTATTCCTACCTGTTTTGTTGTCATGTTTAGTTCCTTCTGTACTAACAAAGGATTTCGTCCGAGGGTCTGAAGATATACAAGATGTAGTCTCATTGCTCCCGGCGGAAGCTAAGACGAAGTTACTCTCGCTTCGGAAACGTGAATTGTTATTACCAGCTTCGAACACAGATAAGAGTGATCCTGTGGTTCAAAATGCTCAGAATGAGAGTAATCCACCGATTCAAACCGAGGGACAAACGGAATTAAAACCGTTATCCAACGTAACAATAATACATGAGAATGTTGAAGTTCAACCCGCTGTAAACGAAACCATCAAAGGTGAGAATATTCTTACAATAATATTAGCTAACTTAACCCATACACATACAAACGTACATGGATATTTTCATTAGACTGAAGTTGCAAACAAGCATGCAGTTCACCTGATGGTAAGTGGTTAGTACCACCCATGAACAACAACTTCCAAAGACTATGCGGATCGCCTCATATATAAGTGAGCCGGCAACCACACCCTTCCACCAAAATGCAAGAACAGCTTCACACTAGTAATAGGCATGTGGTACTTTCTAGGTCAGTCTATACCTGCTCTACCACCTTCAAGTGGTATTATAATAATCTCTTCTATCTTTAACTTACAAACTGTGTATGATAAATTGTAAACTAGCGTGGAATCTGACATCTCATCCATACTTAACTGTGTTGTTCTTTGGATGTACATATTCGTCTATTTTATTTTTATAATTTAAATATTTTTCTTTATTAAACTAAAGTAGCAATCGAGTATTTCAGTCGATCTTAGGGTCAGCGGTCACTGCTGCTTATGAACATTTGTAATTAACTTTATAAAGAACAGAGGTTCTATCTGAAGTCATCATAAATATGCGACTCCTGAGCCCAGATGTTTGCTTCATATATAAGTGAGCCATCTACCACACTCTTCACATTGCAAGAACTGCTTCACATTACAAATAGTTCTGGGTACCTTTCCGGTCAAACCATGCTCATTCTATCATTTGGCGAAACTGGTTTAGAAATGATTTAGACTTTATGAAACATCTTATGGTAGTTCTTTAATATTTCACAACATTGCATTGTGATGCTAACATACTTTGGTGCCAGATATTGAGTTAAGAGTTGAGAGATATTGCATGAGTAGTATATTAGTACGGTTTTAGCTCCTGTTTGGATTACAAGGGTATTGTAAGTCTGATAGTTGAGTACCTGTGTGGGGTTATTGGTATTATTTAAGAGCATTATGTTTTTGGCTTTAAGTAGAATGCTTTTTTGTTAAAAGCTAAATGTAAGCATCCAAACATAACATTGGGAGAGTTTTACACCAATTTTCAACTCATTTGCTCAAATATTATTACAGTAAAACAAAGTATATCTTAAAACTCAGTAATGATAATGTAAATTTGTAATTTTTTTGTTGTCTGTTAAGCCTTTGTACATAGAAAGTTTAAGAATCTATGTGCTGTAATGTGGAAAAACATCAGATATATCTAAGGGATATTATCTGTGTAAATAGGATTTAAACTGGTTTGTTTCTTATAGTTCAAGTTTTTATATGTTATGTATGTTAAACATTAGCACTTTATTTATTATTATATGTTATTTACCAGTTTTCCTTGTTTTATCAGCTTTACCAACCAACTTATTATATTTAATCCTATGCTTAATATTTTCCAGGAAATGCTACACAGAATGCAAACAGCACCAGTGTTAGTCCTACGGTAACAAATTCAACTACATTGAAGCCGATAAACAGTACAGCACCAAAAGCGCCTTCGTATCAGCCAGATTTAAGCAACCCTGGGGTTATGAAGAGAGGCCTCATAGTCTTTGGAGGGTTTGCACTTATGGCTGTGGCATATTTTATATTTTACAGGTAAAGTTTTGACTAACTTTAATATGTGGCGACCATCTTAGATTTCAGGAATAGCAACTCAACTCTGACTTCAGACATAATCTGTGCTCTATATGAAGTTGCATACAGATGTCTATGAGTGGCATCAGGTGGACTGCATGCTTTTTTTGCTATTTTCTTGTAAAAAACCGCAATTTATAAAAAGTATACGCAGTAGTTACTTTAGTAGTAGTATAACCCTCTAATAGACTATAAAACTTTAAAGGCATCACACATACACAAAATAGTGTTAAGTGTTGCAATATTCTGAAGTGTGGCAAGAGATACATTTGCATTAAGTATATAATCTAAATCTCTAAGGAGC
>DWLI01000367.1:0-22518 GCA_018249915.1 Cecropterus dorantes dorantes | reverse complement strand
AAAAAACCCAAATTACTTCAGATGACTTAAAAATACTTTTGCAATATTTTAAAAGGTGATAGACCCATTCGGCTACTTCACAGACATCACCGCCACACCTAAATCTGTCTAGTAACAGAAATATTAAGTGCTGCTGTGTTTTGCTTTGAAAGGTAAGATAAAAATCTCAAAATACCGATTTTAGCGTGAAGTAGATCTCGTTTTTCGGTGAAACTGTGTGGTACTAGTTCCACTTTTATAATATTAGTATGATAAGTCGACTATTAAAGTAGTAACACACCAGTTCCTTTGTTGTTCAATTCCAGAAGCACCACCATCACACCTATTTCTACCTAATAACAACAATGTTAAGCGCTGCTGTGTTATGATTTGAAGGGTGTGGTAAGAGAGACATATTTATTTGAGGCATTCCAACGCAGATGTGGCCAACCGTTAAGACGCTGATATTATCCGGGCTTGAATTACAAATGTATTGGCGGCAGTTGTCAATTACCATCTGGTGGACTGCATGCTCATTTACTTCCATATTCATCGTCGACGGCAAAAGACGGCAAAGAACACTCACCGTCATATGCAAAACACATGCATTTGCACCTTGTCTATTATAAAAGAATACTACGGTGACAATTTTAACGCGGAGCTCTCCTTGACATGATACTTGTAATACAAATATATTCAACTTTTTCTCCTCACTTTCCAGAAGGCGCTCGGTGTTAGTGATAAGGCACGCGCGGCGAGAGGACTCTGCATCATACGAATGCAGAGCGCAGGGCGCCGTCGGTCCCCCGGCGATAGCCACCGCCAACGTCAGCGTCCTACCACCCACGCCTGTAGCTCCAGATACTGGTATGAATCTTTATTTATCCACTACAGGTGAAGCTTCTGTACACATGGGCGTAGCCAGGTACAGTCAGCAGAGCCCCCCTAGCAGAGCGGTGAAGTGAAAAAAAATCACATCTGTAAGCATTACTAAAAACGTTGAAACGAATTTTGTATGCTAAGTGACCACCAAGTGTTTTAAAAGCGACAGTAGCCTCGATTTGCAATAAAACTTTCTTGATCTGCCCCTCCCTGTAGAGAATCCTGGCTACGCCCTTGCCTGTACAACACTACATTGATTTAATGCTAACTGATCACGGGTCTCCTTACACAGCGCGATCTATCACACTTCGAACGAAAGAGACCGAATTTAAGTTTCGGTCAATTGAGTAAATACTTATTACTAGTAACAACGTCTATAGTGGATAGTTTAGCGAATTTAAAAGTGTACGAATCCGCACTAGAATTGTTTACAGTTTTGTAGTACTGTGTGGTATGGTATAGTATTTTAGCAAAACTAATATTAATAATTCTACAGTAGTAGATAGTATCATAAAATTTATGCTTACCTACTAAGAGAGATAAAGGTTGGTTAATTACAAGTACTTATAAAATAATTTACAAACAATCTTTCTTGTTGACAAAGAAAATTAATGTCCCATTTATTCAATTGCAGTGAATCTGTATGCTCCATTATTGTACCATTTTCCCAACGAGCGTATCACGTATTGTTTGTTCAATACCGGTTCGCTTCATTCTGCGGGAAACTCTACTGCCGATTCCTCGAAGTTGGTCCGCAAACAATACTGATATTAAGGCCAATGGAATGATCAGTTACCTATCACGAATAATTAGCGGTCTATCTGATATTGACGGCATTGTGTTTTTTAGAACACGTTCGTAAGAGAAATGTAGTGTTATATTGATACGTGATAACATGCACTTATGAATCAATTGGTTTAAATCGTAACTGAATAATCATAATATTACCTTCATTATGTTATGTTATGAATATTATAACTCCGAAAATTGTACTGATGTTTCATTAAAACATCAGGCAAACATTTTCTGAATATTACCTAATTTTTGATCGAGTAAACTATAATAACAATCCACTAGTGAGCAGATTTAATAAATTATATTTGGCTATATTTTAATATATAAAACATAAAAAAGAAACTCAGTAGTTTTGGTTTGATACGATTAGATTTAAGCGATGTAGAGACACGTGGAACTTTAATTATTTTACTCGTATATGTATCGATTAGGTAAATCGAGGAAAATTATTATTTCACTGTGTAATTTTTATTTATAGATATTTTACTTGAGTGTGATTTTATTATAATATAAATATTTTACTTGATTTCAGTGGGCGCGCCGTGTCCGATGCCCGACCCGGCATCCTACTGCCTCAACGGAGGCACTTGTTTATTCTTCGAGCTTGTTCAAGAACAAGCTTGCAAGTAAGTTCTCTTCGTACCCATCACACATTAATCAGATCAAATGACAAATTTTAACTTGATATATGATATGATAAATTAAAAAATACGAACTAAATTATTATAGACTGAATGATTGATACAATATAAGTAAATTTTTGTTCAAACTTATCTAGTTCAAACTCTCTTTTATTGCATTTTAACATTTTCTTAAAGTCCATTCCAAGCTCAGACAAATTTACAAATTGTAGTCTGATTGTTCATGTCCTTATTTATGATTATATTTACATCTAAGTTGCTCGGGAAGTATTTTTTTTACTAAATTTCTTCTGACGATAAGCGGTCACTGCTGCTCTATCATAACTCGGATAAGATTAGATTCTAATTTAAATTTAGCTACAGACTTGTTGATACCCTTAAGGACTAAATAGACGAGATTTTTATAAGCTTACCTGCAAGCTAACACCCTTCAAATTAGAAAACATTTCCTAGCACTGTTTTATAAAAGAAATATTTGTGAAGAAAGTGCGTTCTCAAACTCCTTAGAGTTGTATCATATTTCCTTCTAAAGCATTATTTAAAATATCCCTATTCCTAATGTGCAATCTTTTGTAGATGTCCCGAAGGCTTCAACGGGCAGCGCTGCGAGAACAAGGACGTATCAAACAGGAGCAGTATGTATTCCTACACATGCAAACTGGGGCTCTCCACGTCCTACTACTGTTAGCGGTGCCGAAACGACCCACCTTCCATTACTTTACTCGCTCTGTGCGTACGAATGTCTGATTCTAGGAGGGTTGCCAACCAATAGTTTTGTACTATGTTTCCTGTATACGCACTGTGTATATACTGTTGAAAATATATAGTACGCTAAAATGCTTTAATTTAGACCATTTTTGAGTCTAATCTGAATGTGATAAAGCACTTTTACGGAAGATAAAATAAAGTTCATTTTATTAAAAATAAGCAACGCACGTTTTGTAGTTTTCATAAAATACTATTAAAATATAGTACACTTAAAATAACGTACTTATTTATGTTTATTTTTATGGCGTATTCTGAAAATACTCATTGGCAAAAATGTTGGCAACCCTATATTCTAGTGTCGTTTGACTCAGGCTTATTTAGTGCAAATTATAGGTTCATTAATTGTAGGCAATCCTAGGAATAGTCAGAATGTTTCAACTTGGGAAATGACGATTGCTATTAATATTTTTAATCTGCGACAATTTATGTACTCTATCGATAATTGGGCGCGAAGGGCCAGCTGTTTGCACGGCCATTTTGTTTCCTTAGTGACTCGTGTTTCTCTATGTGCAGAATACACGATGTTTCTATTCATTTAAAATATCTGAACTGCCGTAAACCCTATTGCTTTTATTACTCTTTAACTATTTGCAAAGCTTTAAATTATTGTAGATTTAATGAATATATAAATATAAATAGCTGGCCCAGTGAGATTATAAATTAAGTATTTTACATTCTCTGTAGTAAAGAGATATTAGAAAGATTTTTACATTACAATAATTTTATAGGTACCTACTTACTATTATTAGCATAAAATGGACGATTTCCAATTGGCTTTTTATCAAAAAATAGGTACTTACTCTCAATGATTTTTACTCCATTACAAAAAGGAAAATTCGTCCTAACATTTGAAGTTGTAAATATTTTACGCGTAGGTATTTGTAATTTTGCGATTTATTGTATTGTTATTAACTCTAAGGTTTGATAACTCGTTTTAGTATGTAATAATCTGATGAAGAGACTTACAAGTTATGTACATATCTATTAGGGTAAGAATTTTTATAAATTTATATAAAATAACACTAATTTACACACCCAGCTCGCTATGCACACAATAGTATTTGAAAAGATTTTATTTATAAAAATTAGGTAAGTACATATTTCTTTAATTTAAATTATTCAAGCAGTAAATAGACTATTTAGTTTGAATAATCAAAATTGAAAAAAATTACTAGCTGTACATTTCAACTATACCTACTCATAAACGTCCTAAACAAAAAATAATTTGATTATTTAGTATATTTTTCAGATTAATATCAGATTTTGTCACACAATGATACAATTTTGGCTTCTCACCTTTCAGCCTTAACTAAAAGTCATAGGTATTTATAAACTGTCAAAGTAACATTTTTTTACTTTTTAATTAGCATAGCGAGCATGGCAGAAACTATACATTATTCACCTGAAATATAATTTCCATTTCTTTTCCGTTGATCCACCTAGTCAAGCACTTTATATCTTACAAACTAGGTAGTCATATATTAAATAAAAAACAATATCATACGTTTACTTAAAAACGTACCAAAATAGAATAATAAAATAATTCTTATAAAAAATAATTGATTTTATGTATAACTGACTTCGTAAAAAAGGAAATATATTTTATGTTTTTTTTTATAACAGACTTCACGAAATAACGATTTCGTATCATTTTAATTATGCTGTAATTTTGGTGAATTTTTTTTGTAAATGTATGATAAAAATGCGTGTGGCTAATTGGAGAGATGGTTGTGGATATAGCGATATTTTCCCATATTTTTATTTATTTACGAAAATAACATGATTTTTTATTTACAAACTTATCTATCCGGCTATATGGGACCGAAATTATACCTTCAATCAACAAAGTGTATTGTTGGTCGAAAACTTATACAATTATTTGCGTTTTGTTATAATTTAATTTTTCATTTTGTATAAAGTCCTTTTTTATTTTTAAGTTCACTATTTATATGTAATTAAACTAGAAAATGAACTATTTATTTTAATGCAATTTGAGGATTTTAGGGCATTACTACAAAGGCGCAGTGACGTCATACAATTTACTTTTTGGAATAGACCTAGTTTATTCAGTTGGAATTGTAATTTGTAAATACACTTACTGATATATTAAACAATATTATTATAAGTCATGATGTCACTGTGCTTACTTGAGTTTTGTAGTCTCACAACAAATATTAAGGCGCAAAACATTTTATATAATGTAATAAACATACCAAAATCACAATAAAAGAATGAGTGTTGGAATTAACAGAGAGGCGATAATTTATTTTTGTTTTTTTCACTTACACTATACCTTAATCCTTCGGAATTATACCAAATATGGTGGAAAGAGCTCGAAATGGTATGTATAATTGATCGAAATTTTATTTCTTTGTTGCACCAAAATAACTCCGCACTCATTTTGAAATGGAAAAATGTAACTTAGTCGCAATGTAACTTAGTTAAATAATTAAGTATTTTCTGAATCAAATATATATATGATTCTCAAATACTAGTCATACTGAGATTTCTCAATAAAATAATCAAGTTACATTTTTTCATCAGTAGTAATTAGATGTTAACTAATGCTTTTATACTAATAACGACATTTATGTACAATGCATGAAGTATGGGTCTCTTTGTCTAGAACTTGCTAGATATTCTTATTATTTGTTGTGAGATAACATTACCTTCGCAAACAGATAACAACGCATGTGACCATCATGTTATTGGTAAAAAGATGGCGCCCAACCTGAGGCAATTCACCGTTATTTTATATGGTACATTTAAACATAATCTTCTTAATGGAATTACCTACAAACCATATCGATATCTAATTTATATTATATTATATTTGATAATAAATATATCAGATGTAATGGTTTCGGCACCATCTTGTCATATTTCATCGATCTTTCAAATACGTATTTTAAAAAACAAACAGTCGAAAATAAAATATTTTGTTTTCACAGGTTTGGGCGAACGACTGTGGTAAACGACAATAAACCGACTTTTGGCAACGGAATATCGGACAGACGTGAAATTAAACATTCCTGAATTTCGTATATCATAAACAAGCAATATTCATTTTGCTTGCTTGGTTTTGTAGGTGAAAAGTGTGAACATACGACCTGCTTTGAGTACACTGGCGGATCGATAGGGGGAAAGCTGGAGGAATCAATCCCCCCTTTCTAATGTTATAGATGAATAGGTATGTTATGGATATGAAATTTCGGGTCTGGATGTATAAAAATACTGTACCGGTTTCAGATACGGATATGAAATTGTTTCGAATTATCTGATAGTTTCGGATAGTTTCATTTATGTCAGATAATCCCATAACTAAACCGAAACTATCAGATACTTTATTGTTGTAAATTAAAAGCAACTGAAAATGATTAAACTTTATCAAACTAAGTGATTACCTACGTACTATTCTTCTTATAATCAAAATGAAATGAATGAATAAGGTGAAACTTTTTATTGTTTTGGAAAGATTTTTATTTTGGATGTCCTATTGTTTCGGTTACAGTAACGAAGCTCCATAATACCCCTGACAGATAGCATCTTCCATAATGGAGAACCGGTTTTTGTCTATAAATTTTTAGCAAGTCTACGATCGCCTCAACTGGGAAAGGGGGGAAAGATCACTTTTCCCTCCATATCCTAGATACGCCAGTGTCTATTTATCTTCAATTTTTATACTGACAAACATGAATATTTACATTAAAATTTTGCTTACTAACAACACAAAAAAATATGAAGGCGAAATTACAGGGAATTAACTTACCTCTTGAAACCTCGCAATTTTCTACTTCCTTGTGACGTAATTAGAATTTTATTTTGTAATAACTAATATTTATAATCCCATTTTTATAATATCTTATTTAAAAACATCTCATAATTCCACGGTCATGTACAAGTTTCCTGAAGGTCATAATCCATCATTCTGGCCATGCGGGTTGGTACACTTCAAAGACATGAGAACTTATTGAAGTACTCTCAAGCATTTGTTCCCTTACTGATAATTAATTTTATAAACACAATTCGACTTAAAATACTCTTGAAATGCCTGCCACTAATCCACCTTATTATTGTTAATAATAATAAATTAGTCATACCTTTCAATGTGACTTAGACACACTTTTATACTTAAGACATAGTATATTTTGAGATACATTTTGTCTGTACATTTTAAATTTGTGTACACAACTGTATATTAGATATCTAAGATATATGTATATTTTCTTTTAATCAGTTTCATTCTGGGGCAACTATAACTATCTACTTATGTATTCTGGTCGTTCACAAAATAGCAATTAAGTAATTTTTCACAATTTTGCATCACTAAGAAAAAATGTTTATAATTCTACTACGAGCGATCAAAATCCGCTGATATTATATAATTCATTAGCAATGAATGCTATAAATATGTGTAATTATGTATAATATAATTAGTGATGTGCCGGAGATCCGTATCCGTATCCGCGGGTACCCGAGGCTTGAAAAAGATCCGTGTTCGTATCCGTATCGGCATCTTTTAAAGCGCACATTCATACTAATTATAAATTAATCATATACAAAATTCCAAATGTACAAAGGACATTAGTTAGCAATGCAATAGTATTAAATTCCATATTTTTTATTAATATAAAATCTTTAGCATAATTATATTGCTAAAATCTAACACATACATATATATCTCTTAACATATAATGATGGTATACTTTTAACGATAGGGAAAAATTAAAAAGAAAAAAATAATAATTGTTTTGAGGAAACATAATAGAATCGTACTAAGGGATCAGACTGAAACTTCAATAATGCAACTGTCACTTCAAGGAAACATCCTAATGATCCGTATTCGTATCCGTTTCCGTGAATCTATTATTTTAAGGATCCGGCACATCACTAAATATAATCATTAACGCATTTTTTATTATTATATTCATCTACTTACACGAAGAAACTATCCTAGTGAATGATATATTCAAAAGCTCTATAAAATGTTAGTTGCCGCCGCCTTTGCTTTTTAAATATATAAGTAATGAGTGAATGTATGAATGAATACAAATGTCAATAGTTCAGCTCAAACAAACGTTAGGTATGTCCAAATTATTAAAAAATAGAGCCATTTAAATTGAACGTGATATATCACTTAGAGAAAATATTTTTGCTTCGCTGTTGCGCCTTGTATTTTATTAGGAAGGTTTCTTGAATAAATCTGATATTGACTGCGTTATTTCCACATCAATTTAGCATAATTCACTAACTAATTGACTGATTGACGAAACGTTTAGTCAATAAGTTTACTTTACTTAATTTATTTATTTTACTGGAAAACAAAAGTACCTACTAAAGATTTTTACCACCGACCTTCAATTTCAATTAAAATTTTATCCTGTACATCTGAAAACGAATGTTTTAGTTTGTAGAATCCCGAACCCACGAATTGAAATGTTAAGTTGTATTAACAATTTGTACAGTATTATTTGCTGAATAGACATTATTTATTGTAGACTAGCTATTTTGTAAGTGCTTTGTTATATTAAATGATTTGTGAAAAAGGCTTATTGTTTTATCTGTATAAACCTCCGAATTTCATTGAATGAATAAGAACTTGTCTCTAATGTTTACATTTTAAGGATGGTTGAACTCTTTGTGATTCGACTCCGTAGACACCGCCACATTTCTACCCAATAACAGCTGTGCTATGCATTGCTGTGTTCGGATCTGAAGGGTGTGGTGAAGGAGACATACTTATTTGAGGCATTCCAACTTAGTCCTTAAGTAAGACTGATCTTATCTTGGGTTGATAATCGCGATGACCTCTTATACACAGTTGCACTGCATGCTCGTTTCCTACTTCACAAATAAAAAACATATTATTTTTGTTCCCTTTTCAATATTGAAGGTAAACCTCGATGGATGATCTAACGAGCTCTTTACGCTACCCTATCTCGCTTATGGAGTCAAATTAAATGGTAAAAATATTTTAAAATACCAATAGAGAATTCGACTACATGAAAAATATTACAGAACCTAACATGAATTAATCTTCTGCTACATACGCTGTTTGGAAAGTTAGGAATTTGCAAATTGCAGTACCAGGAACCTAGTCTTTAAAATATAGGTTTCTTCGAAGTACCAAACAACAAAACTCCCAAATCGAAGACAAGACTTAAAACACGTTATATTTAAAATATGTCAAAACGTTTGTTCTATAATATTTACAATAATATTCAACCCAACCAAGGACAGGCTAGTCTGGTAATAAAAAACTAAAATCATGACATAATTTAAGTATATTGAATCAAAACAGATAGAAGGATATTTACATGGCAAACAAATACAAAATACGAGTAGATGCAAGAATAACTAGTGATTCTGTTAAAAACCCATCACAATAACATGATTTTATTTAATTTAAGGTGGTATAACTCTTTGTAGTTTGATTCCAAAAGCACCACCATCACCCTATTTCTGCCTAATAACAGCAATGTAATGCGTTGGTATGTTTCGGTCTGAAGTGATAAGCGAGACATACTTATACATGGCATTGCAACTTACTCCTCAGGGGTAGCAATGCATCTGTAGCTTATCTCAGGTTAGGCTCTGATTTTATCTACAGTTGATTACACATGTCCATGGGCAGCAGTGGCCACTTACCATCAGATGGACCGCATGCTTTGCTACTTCCATATTATAAAAAGGAAAACGCGACTTGGAATTGACTTACGACATAAGCGCCTTTATTTATCGGCGGGTAATTCAATTAACCACATTACATGAGGACATTAAAACAATCCTCCTCGATCTGAATTGAAATATTGATGCCATGATGAATTGAAAAAAACATTATTGTTCACAAATAAATAAAATTAAAACTTAAATCTTACAAATAGGTACACAGTTATAAGATTTTTTGTACTATCACAATTCAATGCTAATAACAACACTAGTACATAGACAAAGAAACGAGAAAACTTCTAATTATAATACTTACAATATTTATTAACCTACAGCATGAATACACAAATATATCGTGTTTTATTTTATAAGACCTAAGTTGGTCATTTTTTTTTAATGTTATTGGTTAATGAACTGAAAAAACTAAGCTCAATAATATAATTAAAGAGTCTCTCCGTGAAGGCTATCTATTGTTACCAAAATTCTTCAGACATTACATTCAATTGACACACAATCACATTGTACTTACATAATTTTATTTTATTTCAAGTTGGTAGAACGTAGGTATATGGGTGGCCTGGGGATGTACCTCCGCCACACTCTTGTTCTAGAAACAAGAGTGTGGCGGAGGTACATCCGGTAAAGTGGTTCTTGCACTTCGATGGGTGGGAGTGATTGTAGCTCAATTTTATATGAGGTAACCATCTTAATCCTCGGGAGTAACAACACACCCGTGTTCTAATTTAAGTTGCTATCTCCAGGGGAAGGCTGCTTAGTCCAGTCTATTTGACCAATCAGCCAGAGTGCATGTTTGTTTGATCTAACTGCCACCCTTGTTAATGAATGTTCCCTTACTTATATTTAGTTTATATAAGACACGACAAAGCCTAAATCTACAAAGTTGCCTAACACTTAATCCACTAACTTATAACTTACAACTGTTTCCATTTTATGAAGGCTTGTGGAGAATGATTTCAACTGTACATTCTGGGCATTAGCTATTGATACTGGTTCAGCCTCTGCCCATTTTTCTGGTATATCACAATCTGGTATAGCATGAACTAAAACATCAAAAGAACATCTACAATCTAGGAATGGTAAGTATGATATTGTGGCTGCCACCTGCAGCATCACATCTCGGATTTCTTGCTGGATTTTCTTCAGATCTTTACTGCCAACTGTCTCATTCTTCTCTTTGGATAGAGCCACATCCCCATCTTCATATTGTACATTGAAATCCCAGCATTCGAGAACTTCTTTGTTGGCCACGTTTAGTATTATCAAGGACAGTTTGCTCACTTTTTTGCTCACTATCCATTCTGTAAAAGTTTAGAACATATTTAAAGTTTTTTTTTATATATATAACCCTAACAATAAGGCAGACAGGCTACCTGATGGAAAGTAGTCACCATCGCCTATGGACATTTGCAACACCAGGGGAGTCGCCAATGCATCGTCGGCTTTGATGAAGAGCTCTTTTCACACCCATTTTGAAGAGCCCCATGTCATAGCGCTCCAGGAATACCTCAAGAGAAAGCTCATTCCACATCTTACACGTCCGCAGCAAGAACTAACGTGCAAGTACTAGATCAATGTAAATAGAAATACAGTATATTGGTTGTATGACATTATACATTTAAAACTATAATTATAACTCATCAACCCATTATTCTCTCATCTTCTTCTCATCTCTCTGGTCTGCCGCCAGAATAAGTTTGAGGTCATAGTCCACTGCGGATCATGGCAATTGCCAATATTGGTTTAGGAGAGTTTATGAATAATTTTTGATGAAAGTATTTCTGAGCGGATTTTTAAAGTTATTTGTATGACCTTACCTTCACTTTGTGATAAAAGATTATTGAGGAACGTCTTGATCTGTGGATCTTCAGAAATGAACAATGTGATACCATATTGTGGCTCTGCTTTGAATGTCTCTGGTGGATACAACCCTCTTTGAAACAGCACAGAGTTGATGGCAAACTCTATAGGAAAAAAAATCTATTAGAAAGCACTGTCTACATAAATACTGATAGCCCTGTGCGGTGTAAGAAATAACCCAACTGGTCTAGGAATATAGAAAATTGTGGCTGATGTCATGTCTGTTCTGGTGTCATAGAAACACAGGCAGATTAATAAATAAATACCCAGACCCAGGACAAAAATGTAAATTTATTATTCTGAAATGTCTAGCCATTAATCAAACTTGGAACCCACTGTGTTAAACTAGCATCACATGACTGCCATCATATAAATGACAATGTAGATTTTTGTTCTGAATTTAGGTATACGCCAGGATATTCTAGTCTTCAACAACATACGAAATTAAAGGACAAAGAAATAAAATATTGTCACACCTAAATCAGTATTGCAACAATGGTATATTGTGTTCTAGTTTAAAAGCAGAGAAGCTGTATGTAAGAACAGCAATGATCACAATAGATTAACCACAAGCAGGACTACAATAACTATTTATTAAGGCAGTCATGTTCTTACTATCAGAATGTACATAAACATTGTGATACCAAAATGTTTACTACAGTATATTTACTATCAATCTGAATCCAATACCATATGGGCAAGGTAAAAGTTACTTACTTAAATATTCGCATATAATTTGCGCAGATCCTCGCAGTGTTATCGAGTTTTTTGTTTGTTGTAGAGACATTGCACCAATCGAATCAAGTTCTAATGTTTGTATACGTTTATATAAAAAATATTGAGTAATTAATAACAACTTCAACAAAACTTAACTGGATATTTGCTTTCGATAAAGTTATAATAAATCCTAAACAAGTACCGAATTCCGTTACGAACTTTTGAAGTTTTGAATTGAATTTGACTCGTCGGAGTCGTCGGTTTCTTTGACGTTTTTCATAAATTAACGTTCCGTTCCAATCATGTATGTTGAAGATGTAAACGTAAACTGTGTAAAGACAGATAAATTAACATACATTCTGTAGAATATTACGATATTTTAGGTTTGAAAGTCTCAATTTAAGATATTTTGTTTAAAGTTATTTATACTTGTTAAAAATATATTCATTAAAAAAGTAATTTTGAATATTCATAATTATATTACGCAATTTTCGGTTGCTTATCCTCGTAATTTTTTAGTTCTTATTTTTAGTTATGTCACTAATGTCGATGACTGTGGAACAATTCCAGATGATTTACAAGCAAAGATAAATGGGGATTACAGCACTTATCCTGGGTAGGAGCACCACAAGTATAATACGTTGAATGTAGACGCGAGCTCCGAATCGTCAAAAACCCCAGAATTCAATTATCAATACAATACGGTCGGTAATAAGTTGGCGACTCGTCTACTATAAGGTAGACGAGTCGCTTCTAGACTAGTCGATAACTGATTTCGGTCAGGATTTGAATGTGAAAAAATCCTAATGGCGCGTCCACACGCTTGCCAAACCCCAACAAGCCATCACAAATTCAAACGTGTGGATGAAGTGTTTGATTTAGTAGGACCATGCATGTGGGATCCGGGAAATACTGATCACAAGGATAAATAATTAATACATGGTAGCCTTAACACATTATTGAATAAGCCAGTAAAGGAATCGAAAACTAAGGAGGAAATTCTTATTGTTGTAATAATACAGTAAATGAATATTAATAACTAAAGCCCGATCTTATGGCCGATACAAGCTCAATGTGCATCGCATCCGACATTTTTTTTATGCAGAACAATGCGTTTAGGACTCGGGATACATTGATCACATGTATAAAAAATATCATAGTAAAATAATAAAATAGTATTTTGTTCCTTTCTACTTATTTTCCTGGTTTTATAATAAAAAATATTTCAGCGAAATATTAGGTCCATCATGCTTGCCTTTTCGTTCGCGCAAATTCGCCACACTAATTCAATCGCAAGCTTGTGTTTTTAGAGGTTTGGGGTTTGCAGCAAGTGGCAAGCGTGCAGACGCGGCATTATGGTAACTAAAATGTTTTAAATTTTATGAGTTTTAAAGGCAAACCTTTAGAAAGTTGAAAAAGACAAAAATGTGTTGTCAGGTTGGATCAGTACTGAAAAATTATCTTATTGACGTTAAAGGTTATAAAGAGTCCGAAAGAAAGCAGATTCTTATTACGTGACATTTTAAATAAAAATGATATTTTTGATTCTGATGTTATTTTTTAATCTGATGGCAGTAATATGGTTGACACTGACATCGCATACAATACGAATTATTGATGTGACAACCAAGGTTAAGTTTTATAAAAAAATGACTATTTGTCAAACATAAAATCAAAACATAGGTTGTGTAGTTTACGTATCTGAGCGATCAATAGTATTTAATTATTTTCAATGAAACCTGTTAAGTAATAATTTATACTCGTCCATATCAGTGATTGTCAATTAATTTACAGTGTTCCTTAATAAAATGGCGAATAGATATTTTTAATAATGGGTAGAACACAGCGAAAAAGGAAACATAAGAAAATAAGTGAATTTCGTAGTTGTGATGACGATACAGAACTCATAAAGCTAAATTCGTGGCTTGCAAAGCAAGGAGTGCGACGCAGCAGCAAATTAGTACTGGCTGTATTTACTGACACTGGCCGAGGAGTACTAACAAAAAAGAAAATTTTGGCGGGAGACGAGCTGATCAACTTGCCGCTCAACTTAACTATAAATGTAACAAGTTTACTAATGGATAGTACATTTTGTAATATATTTTTAGAAAATAGTAAAAATTGTCTGTTAGAACACAAAAAGTCTGTGCCGTTTCAGTCATTAATGGCTTTTTACTTAGTTTTTCTCAAAGCACAAGGCTCAAATTCTAAATGGCACATTTACTTAGCAAATCTGCCAAAAAACTACACAGTTCCTTACTTTCTGCCAACTGAATTGAAATATTTTATTGACACTGAAATAGCATCTGTGATCTCAAAACAAAAAGATATCATTGATTCTACATTTAATATATTTTTAGATATTTTAAGCAATAATGTGAGTTGTAGTGAAACCATAGAAAATCTAAAAGAATATTTTAATACATCTGTTTATGAATGGGCATATTTTACCGTTAATACTAGATGTGTTTACATGGATTTGACTAATATCATAGATTTACAAAATACAAAGCGTTCAATATTAGCTTTAGTTAGTGATAATACAAAAATATCTTTATGTCCTTATTTAGATATGATAAATCACAGTCCAAATGCTAGAAATGAAACAAAGTTGTTGATAAGCAGAGACATTGAGAATATTGCAATATCAAACTTAAAACATGATATATTTTCTGATGTTAGATTTTCTATTTGTACAAAAAATAATTTTGATCCATATACACAAGTGTTCATATGTTATGGAGATAGTCACAACCTAAAACTGATCACAGAGTATGGTTTCTACTTACCATCTAATGACTTGGATTTTGTAACATTTGAATTTGGACAAATAAAGGAATTTCTAAATTCAAACGGAATGAAACTATCTCATGATCAGCTTGCATTTATAACTAGCCATGGTTTAGACAAAGATTTATATATAGACTTTAGAGGCCTAAGTTTTAATTTTTATGGTGTATTGATGGTTGTCAAGTATTTTTATAGTCAAAATATGGATGTCAGTAGGTTAATCTATTCTGCGGCTCTTTGTTCCAATGATAGAGTATTAATAGATTTAATTCTGCCGATGGTTAGGGATAAGCTTTTTAGTATAAAAGAAGCCACAAACAAACTAGAGAATTTAAATTGTGAGTGTACTATATTGAATAATTGTAAAGAACTTATGCTTCAATATGTGAAAATTTTAGAACAGTTTATTAAATGTTAGATGTGAAATTGCATTTTTATTTCAGTGTTTTATTTTTTTTAGAAAGTTTATGATACATAGCTTAGAGAAATCTAGCTACCTCATTCTATCTTCAGATCAAATCTGAACTACTAGAATATAAGGATTTTTAAAACTCAAGATCATTTTAAAAGTATGTTAAGTAATAAAGAAGCCAAGCCTAAGTTCAGTGTATTTTTTTAATCCCATTTTTATCACTTTTCATACTGAAATTATGTTTATTTATTTGATTATAAGGGAATTGTTTCATTATCATGATCTTTGTAGTGTACGTTATTGCATATTGCATTACAAGATATGGGGACAAATGTACCAACTTTACTGATTATTTTAGTATAAACTTTATTTTCTATTGTAAAATGGTGATAAAAAAGTAAATAGTTTAATAATATAGTGATTAATGAAATGTGAATGTATTCACAGTATTGGCAGTTTTACACATTCGCTTGCTGCTTATGTTTGTATCTAATAATGGTGAGGTTTTTTTTATGGAAAACTATTGAGATTTTTGTTTAAAGTCCATCCCACTTTTTTAATTACCAATCCTGAATCACATAAAATTGAAGTTACTAAAATTTTCTTTTTGGTCTTTTAGGGGTTAACTATTTATGCTAATTTCTATTTACATTTTATTAATACGGCCAAATTAATCACAATTTGGCAACATAGGCACTATCTATCAATTACGTCACTGTCATGTCAGTCAGTGTCAACTCTGCCATCATGGCGGCTGCATTGCTGTCAAATAGGCGATTCGATAAAATATTGAAAAATCACATAAAATTTACGAAAACACATTTATACAGTAGATCGGTTATTGTAAATAAGCCACAATTTAGTCTTATATGTAATCAATGCGCCGCTGCAAGTTACTATAGGGTATGTAAAACAACCTATGTTTTGTGGCGCTGTTTCTTATTAAAAAGTGTATTTTTACTTTTTAATTACGCTGATAGTTAAATCGTGTCTGTAAAATAAATTTCAGTTTTATTCCACATCACCTCCAAGCAATGCAGGCGGCCAGGACACGGCGAAAAATGTTTTGGCAGCGGTTTTGGCTAATAAACCCAAAACTGGGAAAATTCCCGTCGGTAAGTGATTACATATTAAATGTCAATTAATAAGTTTGTAAAAGTTATTTGGAAGGCGTGTAAACTATATTCTCATAAATTCATAGTTGCGTAACTTCCGACCTTGCACCATTTATAGGAAGTGACAAATTTTTTCCTATACTAATTGTTTGTTTATTTTATCTGTTATCATTATTACAACACTCAAAATAGTCTGTGTAATCCGTACTAATAGTTTACAGTTGACACGAGTTCAAATATTTGTTTTCCTTTTTATAATAATATTGTTATTTGTTATCAATTAATAAAGTCCAAAAGTTTTCAATAATTATATATATATTTGAATATAGATTCAAATATATACATAAATATGTAAAAGATTACAATATTGAACAGTAACTATGAAAATATTAGCTATTTTTATAATATCATATATTACTGTATCTATATCTTCTGTCTGTATCTATTTTTTATACTACAAACTAAGCAATACTGCAGACTGGCTACCTGATGAAAAGTTGTCATTGTCGCCAATGGATGTAGGACAAAGTTGCTCATGTTTTATGCCTTTAAATTAGAGTTCTTGGCAATATAATGTGAACACTTAACATGCCTTAGAGTTTTTAAAAAAATATCAAAAGATTGTTACCTTTTCCAATCTCTACTTGGCCAGTGTCCACCACATTGAGCTAAACATTTATTATTCTCTTTACTGCTGTATAATACAATAAATGTTACTATTGTTATTTTTTAAATATATATAGTAAAAACCCAGTAATAAACACATATTACTGAATGTTTGCTTTGCTTTGTAAGAAAAATAATAAGACACATATATAAAAAAGTCCCCATAATGTGTCTATGACTGAATTAGAATGAGGTGTGTGACCTCTATAAGAGACTAAAGGACTTAAATTGTAAATGTATGATTTTATGGTTGGTTAACTCATATTATTCTATGTCACATTTATGTGCTATACTCCTTGCTTGATTGTTTATTTTCCATTATTTAGATAGTCATTTAAAAGGATTACTTTTATTGTGTGTTGTGTTCATTCCTCACTGATGTCTGACACATATATTTAGAATTAGATAAGTACAATGTTTCATTATTACGGCGAGTTGCAGTAATTCTATTGACTATTCTGTGTGCCAATGAATGAAGAGTTGTGTTTTATCTTTTATTTATATATTCTACGTAATAATCATAATCTTGTAGTGTAATGATAGAAAAGTAGATTGAAGGCTTTATCTAGACTACTAATATCATTACAAAATGGAGGTAGTAAATTGATGTATTAATTGATATTAAATGATATTGGCTATGAGTTGTGTAGTGTAGCTCTTGCAGTCTGATTAGACTAATTATGTCCCTGTATGGACAGTTATCTATTTGTTAACCTGTAAACTCTTTTAGAATCCCAAACACTGGACACCTCAGAAAACAATGTTGGATGTGCCAATGTCAATTTTTTTTGTGATTTTAAAATTTTTAATGTATTTGATTGCTATGTTATATTGCAAGTTTAGTGTATTCTTCTTCTATGGACACAGAAATAAAAACAAAGTAGAAACTACATTACTAATGTTAAACATTTATTTGCGTCTCATTAGTGCTAATGTTTATTGTTTTTCTTTGTTTAATGCCTGGTTGATATGCAGTTCTCCCTTTCCTGCACTGTTCCTTTGTAAATTGTCAAGGGTTGCCACAACATAGGTGTAATACCAACAAACCTATTTAAACACAAAATGTGATAACATTAACAAAAATAAAATAACAAAAAAAGTTTTTTGTGAAAATCTTTCTCCGTTTTTTACCACTTTTATGACTTGTGAAAAAAACCTGACAAAATGTGGCAACTCTGCATTCCTGCTTTCATCGTCCCTGCACCTTTTTTTTCGCTCTAACCTTTCTCCTATGAGATTCCTCATATGATCTCCCGTCCTTAGGTATCCATAAGAGAGACTGCTTTCACCCAGGCGCTTCTGTTCTGTCCCGTGAAGATATCAACCTGGGGGATGCCAAGCCGGTCACAGGAACTGATATGATTAGGGGCATGATGGAGTATGTATGGCCAAAGGTAACACATATATGTTATTTTATTAGTTGGTGTGGCTCGAGTATTGGTACAAATTTGCTTAGCTTTGCTGGTTTTAATCAATGTTTATTGCTTTTGGGACTTCTTTGTCCCCCGCTGTCATTAAAGTTTTAAAAAAATTGTTTTTAAAAAGATTGAATTAAAAAAAAGGAGATTTGAGACTGTTGCCAGGTGGTAGAACCAGTGTAGTTCGACCAGGGAGATACCACTGACACACACTTATTTTAGTGATTTTGTGTTTCGCTGGAAGGGTGTGGTTGCCGGCTTACTTATTTACTTACTTACTTATATGAGGCAACTGTCTTAGCCCTCAGGAGTAGCAATGCAAGTGTGATCTTGTTGTTGCTTACAGATGTCCATGAGCGGCAGTAACCACTTATGATCAGGTGGATTGCATGCTCGTTTGCTATTTAAATGAGATAAAAAAATAACTTATAAATTCACAAATATTTTGTTATATATACATCCTACCTGATGATGTTTTGCGAACAGCTATTCTGAACTATAACGTGTATGATGGATGGAGCATGATGTAATCAGCATTTAGCCTGGCGAAAGAATTCCCTTCGCCATAAACTTAAAAACTCTGTTAGTTACAGTGATAGCTTGCTTTAAATGTAGCCTGCAAAAATATTTAGCTATCTGTGATAATTTGCTTCAAATCACTTTAGCTGTATAAGATTGCTAAATATATTTTTAATGTTATACAAGCAATGCTTTTTTATTACAATTTCCTAATTTTTCGTTTATAAATTTCAGGACAACGAGATGATCAGAAACCGGGTGATGCTGTCCCTGTCACTCCTGTTCGGTGCGAAAGTGATGAACGTCACAGTGCCCTTCCTGTTTAAGTACGCGGTGGATGAAGTGAACCAAGCCATGACGACGCCAGCTGGCGACGCTCTGCTGGGTATGGCCACTGTGCCACAGGCGCTCAGTACTACGGCGTTTAGTTTGTTGGTTGGATGTAAGTATTATGATGTAAGTAATAAAAAAGCTTAAAGGTACGCGGTCTACCAAACAGGTATATAAGGGGGGATTTAGGGGGATATTTGCGGACCACACCTTGGCATAGAAAGAAAAAGTCTTCAAAGACGAGTTTGTTGTTTGTTGATAACTCTCGGAGTCTATTTATTCTGGATCCCTCTCAGGAGCGAGGGATCCAGAAGGATCCAGAATATCCAGAAGGATCCAGGACGTCATGCTAAAGAGGACCTTAGCATGACGTGAGACAAAAATTAAGCAAGAACACGTCCTTTTTTCTGCCGGTCGCCGCTATTGAACTCTCCCGTTTAACACGCTGTAACTACGCTCTTGTTACCTATCATTACAATAAATCTAATTGGTATGCTCGTAGGATCACATCTTTACATCATAAGCCCTCTAGAAAGCGCGTCCTAAGGCCTCTTAGAGAAACGTTGCATAACGTTGACTAAAGGTCTGAGTAATTATAAACTTCTTCAGTTGGAATATTCAGATAGAATGTAAGTTAGCGAATGTAACACGTTTTCACTCTTCTTCCAAACAACAACATTTTTAATATCTATTGTATTAAAGTTTTAATTTGTTTTTTGTGTCATTTATCCAATATTTGTGCACGAAATTTATTTTTCACTGATTTAACATATTTTTGTTTCCAGATGGCATAGCAAGAGCAACTGCAGCGGGTTTCAATGAACTAAGGAATGCAGTTTTTGCCAAAGTAGCTCAGCACTCCATTAGACGGCTGGCTTGCAACGTGTTCACCCATCTACATAACTTGGATCTGAGCTTCCACTTGGGCAGGCAAACGGGGGCTTTGTCTAAGGTGAGTTGGGTTTGATCGCTTTCATGTTTATAAGGGTACGACGTTGATTCAGAATGTTAGTAAGTGAATACAAAGAAAAAAAACACGCTTTTTAAACTCATAGCCCCGCACTAGGATTTTCTCCTGTGTCGCGGGTACCATGGACACACAAAGACGAACACACAAACACCCAGACCCAGCACAGAATTCTAAATTCATCTTTCAGATGTCTGTCTGGCCGGGGATCGAGTCCCGGAGCCCAATGCGCGTCAGACCGATATGGTGACCGCCACGCCACGCGGGTCGTCATAAATAAGAAAAGTTTGTGAGAATGAATGAATGTATAATGTTATGTAATGCATAAATGTTGTTCAGATTTGGCTGATTTATGCTCGCAATTCCGAAATCCATGATTATCTAGAGATCTCACAAATCTTGGACGAAGTAAAAGGATATTTAGGTACCTACCTAACTACAAGGACCGCTTGATTAATCACCCAAACTTACTATCTAGAATGATCTTGCATCCAAACCAGATTAGAAGACTCAAGCGAACTGATGTGATGACTCAATGAGGGGAGACGGAGCAGTGGCTCTACCTCGCCAAACCCCAACCTCATACAACTTACCTGATTATAGTCTACTAGACTGACCTCAGGTCGAAATGAAACAAAAAGATTTGGCTGAAATTTGCACATTTACTTTACAACCTGAATTAACACAAAACCCTTTCCCGAGGTAAACATTGCTGATGCGGATAAAGTCGCGTGAATAAGCGAGTTATTAATAATGATCATAAATATGGCCATTAATAACGATAACGTTTTCTACATTCATAGCCTCACACTAGAACGTGTGTTTTATGGGTGGCATAAACACAAGCAAACACATGTTTAGGTATTTACCTAAACCCAGCATAGATATTTAAATTCATCATTCAGATATCTGTCTAGTTAGGGATTGAAAAACATCATATTTCTTCTGACGCTGTTAAATAAATACATATTTATGTTAGAATTTAAAGACATTTACATGTATTGTCTCCTTCCAGACGATAGACAGGGGATCTCGCGCCATAAACTTCGTGCTGTCAGCGATGGTGTTCAATATAGTTCCCACGATATTCGAATTGACATTGGTGTCGAGTATTTTGGGGTTGAAGGGAGGCATGGCTTTTGCGGGTAAGTGACGATGGTATTTTTTTTGTCCAAAAAGTCATAAGATGGCGTACCATCGTTCAGATATTTGTCTCGCTGGGAATCGAACCTGCAACCTACTGCACGTTACGGAATGGTGATATCTTGCTTACCAAGTGGTAGAAAGAAATTCGACTGGGAATGTACCACCACTACACCTATTTCTAGCCTGAAGTAATTCTTGCGTTTCAGTGGAAGGGTGTCATTGACGACTCACGTACATGTATTTCAGGCGACTATCTTAGTCCTCGGGAGTAGCAATGCATCTGACTTCAGATAGAACTGCTGGACTATATGTATGAACTTGATTAAAAATGTTTATGGGCGGCAGTAACCACATACACACACGCTTTCTACACTCATAGTCCCGCACTAAGATTTTCTCCTGGGTGGCGGGTGCCATTTACACACAAAGAGACGAATACACAAACAGACCCAGACCCAGAACAGAAATCTAAATTCATCATTTAGATGTCTGTCTGGCCGGGGATCGAAGCGCGTTAGACCGGTATGGTGACCGCTCCGCCACAGAGGTCGTCAAACCATTCACCATTACACGGATTGCATGCGACTACATATCGCATGCAATCTTTGCATGCAATGTGGAGGGTATACCCCGCGTTATACTCTACCTATCTACATTTATAATGGATATTTATGCATGAATTTAATAAATAAAAAAGCTACCCTATTTTCATGTCGGATTGCATCCGTAAAAAAATTACCCTCACGTGCGCGAAGAAGTTTCACTCCAAAAACATGACACAATGACACGATACTCTTATGTAATCGTACAGTGTACTCGTACCAGC